>RDPX01000019.1:1926405-1936734 GCA_003991215.1 Morbakka virulenta
CCTCCTTCTCTTCTCAACTCATGCTCAATAAATCTCCACTGTCTCCTTGTGATAGTGGTCAAAAGTTGTCTTTCTGCTCCCACCTTGTCTAAAACTACTTCATTGGTCAGTTTGTTTGTCCATGATATTCTCATCTTTCTCCAAAACCACAGGCAAAACAAACGTTTATGGATATGAGAAATGTATTATGTACAGGGAACTTAGGATTGGGGGTTAGTTTGTTGAAGTGCTACATCTGGTCAGTGCTATTGTATGGATGTGAGTCATGGACAATAATATTACATATTACTTATTCAAAATTAAAAATTTGTTTGCAAACTTTGATGTTTTCAGGTCATAATACCAATAGTGTAATATCCAAATGGTTAAAACTTTTAGCCAACTGACGCTCAATAGAAAGGACACTTTTACTTGAACCCTTGGCAATCAGAGTATCCAGGAGGTCAAATTAGGCATTACAAATTATTTTTAACGAAATATATATCGTAGTTTTTTTAGTTACTAAACTTCCTCACAGTAAAGTAAACTAACGTTGTTCCTTTCAGGTAGTTTACATGTCAGTCCAAGGACAGCTTGATTACAACAAATTTCTTTTTACCATTTGGGATTCATTGTTTCTTCAAGATACTTACGAAACACAAGTGTATGAAAATGATGGTAACCGAGCACCAATTATCCGTGTTACATCTTTCCAGGTTGGCTATATGTACGTGACAGCATTTATTTATTATGACTTAACTTTTTATTCCTATCATACTGCATTTATATTCTGTATACTTGGCGTTACTTTTTTCTGTAAATGGTCCCATTAACATTTTTCAGGTATCATATCAGTACGAAATCACAAACAGGACGAAAGTAGGGCCCAGACTCCTTCCATTTTTAGAATTATTATTCTTAGGATTCTTAGAAGCCAAAGACCAATTAAGAATGTTAAAATGATTGGCGGGAAATCTGTCCTGCCCTTTTCAGTCTTTATTCTCACCTTTATGATATTACCATAACTGTAAGAAGTGCAGAATCACAATACGTGATGTGAAGCACAACAGAGAGAGAGAGAGAGAGAGAGAGAGAGAGAGAGAGAGAGAGAGAGAGAGAGAGAGGATAACGATTATGAGGAAAAGAGAGTTCTTTGAGGGTTGAACTGGACTTGCTTGTACACAAATTTATAGTAAAGCTAAAGCAGTATGTGTTTCCTGAAAACATGCTATAAGAGATATTCTCACAGTACAACAACCTACATATAATTTAGCAACATTAATAAATACATAAACTAAGGTATCTTTCAAGCGTATACCTAAATTAAAAGCAGCCATGTAACTCTTTGACTTTTTATCCAGGTTTTCTTTAATTTCTTCCCATTGCAAGTCTTACGAAGGATCAAGCTGATTATTTTAATTTGTTGAAAAGAAAAACCTGATTATAACTTAATATGTAGTTTTTCCAATGGTGACAATCGCTAGAGAGGATACCAAGAGCATTTTACAATTTTTGCTCTTTTCCAACTCTAGATCTTTTACAAAGAACTTAAAGGAAATTTTTTTATCTCGACGTCATGACATTTATTGCGATATTTTGGTTGTAAATAGCATGGCTTACACAAGAAATAAGAAGGTTTAATGGTATAAAGAAGAGATAATATGATATCTCTTTATGTCCAGCATAAATTATTAAAAACATTAAAGGAATTAAACCAATAACTTCCTGTCCCTAAAAGAAACCTGAAGTCAACTTTGTACAAGTGGAGCGTCAGACAGCTTGTAACAAAAAAATTATCCTCAACAGTATTAAACTAGTCAATAAAAGAAGTATATAGTTTTGCAATCGTAAGTGAAGACTAAAACTTTTTAGTTGTATTACGTTTTATGAAAAGATTGGCTCCGTTCCCAATACTAAGTGAATTTCTTGCATAAACCCTATCGAAGACCCGACAAATATTCACAGAATGAAGCAAACTCTTTCCAATCAGGATTGAAGTGCACAAAATTTTATATTTATTGCATAAAAAGTATAACAGATGGGGTTTGTTCAAACCAACTGAATTAGTTTGGAACGATTTTCAGTCCTGTACCTCTAACAACTCCCCAAATTTGTTCCCCAAATAGGTTAAAGAAATCTTATAAACAACTGCGAAAAAATATGTTTCCTTGCATAGGTATCTCAACAGCATGATTGCAACCCCCCCACCCCAAAAAAAAACACAACAACAACAACCCATCATGTACACCAGAGAATATTTTATCTTTGAGTATAAGCATATACTATTTATATCAAAACGTACACCATGAAGATAAGTACAATCAGGCAAACACTAAAAAGGAAATGACAGAGGTTGCTGTTTGAGTTGATATGGTAAACGACTTCCGTCGTGTCGATACCATCATGTTTCGGAAGCTTACTAATGTTGATATGGAAAAACAGGTACACGTATTATACAATGAAAGAAAAGAACACAATTTTCCTAAGCATGGCTTTTGAATTCTCTGTTTTAAGCACCCTTTACAGTACAAAGAACATGATAAAATTTAGTAATAGACTTTTGTCGTGTCGCTACCATCATGTTCCGAAAGCTTACTAATATTAATACTAAGAAAGTAATAGAAAAGATTTTTTTAATGTTAGAAAATGTTAACTTTGAATGGTATAATATGAGAACAGAATTAGTACCCAAAAATTTACACTGAAAGTTATTCACTACAATTGTTTGGGTACAAGCAACCTCAATATAAACATGTGAGCGGAAAGAGTAAAATAAAAATCCTGCAGCTGACAAAAATTATGCACAATACATAATTATTTAATATAATCATAATAATTAATTTGTAGATTGTAGGTGTTTTTAATTCCGATTTATCATTTTCTTTCCTTTTCTTTAAGATTCCGATACAGTATTACATATGGTAATGACAAAAATCTGTTCTTTATCAACGAAACCACAGGAGAGATATCCCCCAAAATAACTTTTGACAGAGAAGTTCAAGAACGTTATTCACTTGTGGTCGTAGCACAGGACGTTAACTTGACGTGTCATAAAGGTAGAACACAAATCCATGTTAACATTAAAGATAAAAACGATAATGCACCAAAATTCTCGAAGAATCAATATGTCATCAAAGTGAGAGAAGACAAAGCGGTTGGAGAATTTATTCACACCGTCTTTGCTACAGATAAAGACATCGGAAAAAACTCCGAAGTTCAGTATTTTATAGAAAAGTCTAAAACGTCCAGTATGCTCAGCATCAATAACAAAACGGGACAGATATACTTGGCGTCCCCTCTTGATTTTGAAGTTCAAAAAACATTTACTGTACATCTTAAGGCCGTCGATGGGGGATATCCAGCACAAACAGCATCAGCAACGCTAACTATTGAAATACAAGATGTTAATGAGCCACCACATTTTACAGATCAATGCACAATGCCACCTAATTCTCCATGCTCTGCTACAGTTGCAGAGAACCTACCAGCAGGCAAAGCAGTTACGAAACTTTCCGCAATGGATCCTGATATTTCACAGTCATGCACATTAGCATTCACTCTGATCTCTTCTGATGCGTATTATTTTAATATAAGCAAACAAACTGGAGAAATAACGACCTCTCGTCCATTAGATCGGGAATTAAAAGAAAAATATATCCTTAAGGTACAAGTGACCGACTGTTCTTCTCTCTACCAGTCTACTACAGTTATTGTAATAGCAACTGATATCAATGATAATGTTCCTGTATTTTCAGCTGAGCAATACACATCAGCTGTGCAAGAAAATCAGCCAAACAATGCAAAAGTCATTCAATTAGCAGCAATGGACAGAGATGCTGGAATGAATGCTCAGCTTATTTACAGCATAGAGTCAGGCAACTTAGAAGCATCATTTTTAATTGACCCCTACACCGGGCAAGTTCGAACCGCAAAATCTCTCGATCGTGAAAGTATAAGTTCATTTCATCTAACAGTTGTTGCCACTGACCAAGGAAAGCCAGCAAAGAGCTCAAAAGTAAAACTGACGGTTAAAATTTCGGATGTCAATGATAATAGCCCTTCCTTTGAGGGAATTTCAGTATTTAGTGTAAAAGAAAACGTCGGAAAAGGAACAAAAGTTGGGACTGTGCAAGTTGGAGACAAAGATGAAGGTTGGTATCATGATCCACGGATATCTAACTATTCAATTTACTTTTCATTATTAATGATTACCTTTGTGAGCAATTATTTATAAGCAATATGTTTTCTTTTCTTAGATAAAATATGATAGTCTATTTAAAAGTATAATTTATAGTTGCTAATCATTGAGCATCAAATTTTCCCCACCTATTATATTGAATTGTGTTATGTTATGTTGAATTGTTTTTGCAAAGTATCCAGAATGTCCTCATTGAAATACATGGCACGTGGTCATGTATGTTGCATTCTCACTGTGACCTCTCTTAAACAGATATAAAAAATTTGATTCCATTATGACCCAGATTCCTTTCTTCTATTTATTACGTTAAGTAATAATTACATATGTAAATATAATACGTAATAGTAACTGATGATAAATACCAAAAACAGAACACCACGTGTTCGGTTTTTAGGCTTTTAAAGATTCTGCCGTGTTTAATAACATGTATTGAAAAGCTCATTTGTTTTAATTGATTACCAAATTCAATCTCCTGTAAACGTACACATGTACAGCATTTTTTAATGCCACAAAATTAAAGTCTCTTAACATTTTCAGCTAAAAACGTCAGTTTATGTTGTCAGAATTAAAACATAAAACGCAGATATTTTTTTTTCAGCAATGGTAGTATGAACTAGCAAAGACAACTATGGAAGGCGATACTGCAAAATCTTTTCTTATTAATATCGTAATTGCTTTCTCTAGTACATAAATCGATATGGTAATGACTGAGGACGTTCATAAAGCAGTTACATAGTGTAACTTAGTTATTTAATTTTTTCTGCCGCCTGGGTTTTCAGGGCTAGGGTACAGTCAAGGTAATGTATCCATCCCGTATGGTCTAGAGATTATGACCTTAATCTGATGCATTGTAGTTGTATGGGGTTTTCAAGGCAGGTTCAAGCTGCCTCCTTCTTTTCATTCGGAAGGGCCAGTAATGGTAAATTCTTAACACGGTTGAATATTTAACATCTTTAGCATATAGTTTTAAGAGAGAGAGAGAGAGAGAGAGAGAGAGAGAGAGAGAGAGTGTGTGTGTGTGTGACAGACAGACATACAGACAGTCTCCTCTTCTTTGCATTGATGAATTTAGTACCCTGTTGTTTTGGGATATATGTTTCCTATGATTGAACTGAGGTAGTTTCGATGACAAGTAACTGGTTTGATTATTCTAGCTGTTGACGCTTTTCAACTGTTTCAGTTGCACGATTCACAGATATTATGCGTGAAAGGGTATGTGATTGAAGTTTATAGGAACTTTGGATTTCCTGTTTCAAAGTTGTCCCATTAAACTGTTTCAACTGATCTGGATAGAACACTCTCAGAGTTACACTATCTTTAAAGCGCTTCAATAGCTTAAGTACGTAGTCAAGCGTCCGCAAGCACCTCTTGTGAATTCTGTTTTGAAAGGAAGCACGTTACCAATAGACTCCTTCTAACTTACTTGTAACAACGTATAATCTGCATACAATTCATGGTAGCTGTTTTTTTGCTATTTAGTATGCCTTGCTTTTCTAATTTTTTTTGCAATTGTATGTTGATGAATATATTTTTAGAGGTTTCAATCTACCTTTTTATCAGGTCTTAATGGGAAGGCCAGATGTAGTATAGTAAATGGAAATACTGGCTATGCTTTTACCATCGATGCTGATACATGTATATTGTATTCACAAGGACATTTAGATAGAGAAACAAGGTAATTTGTAGTACCTTTCTTTAGTTTCATTTTGAAATTTTCATTTTGAAATTTAGAGGTTTTTAATTGGTCTAGTGATACTGTTTCTAGGTGCAAGGAATAAGGTATATTCTTTCAACGTGCAAAGTAGTTACAATGAATAAAAAAAGAATTTAGTGCTGTGTTTATATTCAATTCTCATCAAGGTTTCCTATTATTATTATATTATTCTCATAGCTTTTCATACCAACTAACAAACACACGTCCAATCAGCTACGATATTACTGAAGCCGGATGGAAACTTTTCGAACATGTCATGGGATTAGCAACTATTACTCCTGCCCAACAAAGTATGGAATATTATTTTCAGAATTATGACAACAATAAAAAGTTTAGTGGTAGACCGAGGGAAACACTAGTAACAACTCTAAACAAAGATATAATTCTTGCTAACGAACGTGATTCTTCCATTATGCCTGTTAAAGAATTGAAAAATTACAGCGACATTGAAAAATTAAGAACTCTTGCAGCAGACAGAAAACTGTGGACGAAAATTGTCGACTTTATTTTAAATGATCCGGGCAAAGCAAAGTGATGGTGTGGAAGGAATAGTCTAGTTATAATGTCGGATCACCGTCACAAAAAACAAACAATGTTTTTTTTTGCGATGGTGGTCTGATGAGATGCTGATTACGATATTCATACTCTCACCGAGCTGACAACTCTAATATATATATATATATATAGCTATATATAGATTCAAAATACAACCTTTCTATTCTGATAAATTTTTATCTGTGGACTCTAAACAAATCGGCAAATCTGATTAAATTTAGTCTGGTATTATTTGTGGTACTGGTTTATCCTAAAGTAGTTAGAATTTTATTGGTTACAATGATAAAAGGTAAAGTACCCCTTGTTAATATAAAAGCAAGTAGGATCTAAACAAGTACTACTAGTATGCTCTAATCAATTATATACTACACTTTTATGTATAAGAATACATATCATAAAATTTATAGTTAAGTAGAAGTAGAGCCAATATGCCTGTTTTTCATGTGCTTAGTTTGTTTTTAATAATCAAGCAGGGCGTTGCTGCAACAAATCACTATTGTTAGAATACATACATTTGATACGAAATAAAATTAAAAATAACAAATGTATTAACAGTGTTGCTCAATTTGCTTCATTCTTTTTTATTTAAGGAATAAGTACAGTCTTGTTATCAGTGCTGATGATTTAGGAAAACCGTCACTATCGAGGAGGAAAACATATACAGTTGATATATTGGATGAAAATGATAACGCGCCTGTATTTAATCAGACAAGTTACAGATGTTACGTTAAGGAAAACACACCCATGAATACTTCAATAATAAAAGTAAGCAATTTTTTAAGTTGTTATCTTGTTGCATCATTAGGACTTTTTCCGTTGGAAATCCGTTTAAGGTCCCAAGAGTTTTTAAAGAGAGTATATAGTGAGAGGGGTATGAGACATGTAAACGAAGGAGTATTATTATTGAGTGCTGGAGCAATACGATCCCACGGGAAACTCAGAGATAGAAACCCAGCAAACCCAACTGACTCCCAGCCCGATAATGGTAAGCTGGGTGCATGCACCACACCTAAGTGTATGTGATAAATTGGTGGTAATAAAAATACAACACATGACCTTTCAGGTGGGCCCTGGTTAGGTTTCCCAGTTTAGGTGACCCATTCTGCTTAAAACGGTCTCCGTAGCGACGCTTTACCCAAGACCTCAGGACTAAGTAACAAGTGGAAACTCGGTACTCAGTCCATCAGAACCTGAGATCCACGCTCACGACACCTAGATATGACGCTTCCACACTATTCCCACCCGTTAAACAGAATTGCGTGGTGTGTTATCCCTTTTTGGGACATGCACAACTGGTAAAGGTCAGGCAACTGACTGGCAAGTCTGCTGTTTGAGCGGAAATGTTTGATCTAGCCCATTCATAATTACCAGGTAAAGCTAGTTCTTGTACCCCACCAATCAATTAAGATCAGTGGTCATACGTCTTACGACGCTGCGCCACTGGCTGACAATAATAGTAAGTACCTGGTGTAATTTTCAAGGAAATATTATTATTATTATTATATTATTATTATAATATTATTATTATTATCATTATTTTATTATTATAATATTATTATTATCATTATTATTATATTATTATTATTATCATTATTGTTATATTATTATTATTATTATTATTATTATTATATTATTATTATAATAATATTATTATTATTATATTATTATTATTATATTATTATTATAATATTATTATTATTATATTATTATGTTATTATTGTTATTATTATTATTATTATTATTTCTATCTTTATAGAGGACGATACAATTCAGTTGTTTAAAATGAAATATAATAAACACTACTGTCAACATGTGTCCTCTTTGGCAACCTTTTGTTTACTGAAACTGTTACTAAGTTTATTTACAAAATTAAAAGAAATGAGCTAGATGGTATGGGATACCCACTTACATTCTACTTGAAAATGGATATACCTAGCTGATATTTTGTTATGATTTACAATAGAAGAACAAGTAGGAATAAAAGTACAAGTGCATTTGGAGAGGAAAATATAAAGCCAAATTATACCACTTTTGTCCTCTGATATTATTTATGTTTATAATAACAATACAGTGTTGATTATTATTATCATTCATTTGATTATTATTTTCTATTATTAGTGTCCTTTCTTAAGTAAACAATTATAATTTTTGCTCTCTATTTTTTTACCATATTTTCATTAGAAATCAATATTGTTATAATAATTATTTATTTTTATATATCAGGTCTGCCAAGGTAAGCTACGTGTTACTGAGTTTATGTTTATGTTGTTTAACTTTCATCTAACATTGTTTATATTAGGAGAAAGTTAAAATGATGAGTTTAAAACAACATTGTTTGTTGACTTACTCGGGTCTCATGTTTAGATCATCAACTTTCTTTTCAGACTTATTTCACTCTTCTCTTTACTACTTATTTCCTACTACAATCTCCTTTCTTCCTCTTGAAAAGACTTTTTTTTTAAATCGAGCATTTTGTGAATGACATTTTGTCATTTTAGCTGTGTTGTCAGATTTTGTATTAGTTCTTCTCTTATCACAGCGTAACCGTGTTCTTTTATCCAATACTTGGTCAAGATTCTTTGCAAAGCTGTTTTAAAGACTGCTGTAATCAACCCTTTTCTTCCATATTTTCATGTACATACTATAATAATTAATTCGGTACCGTACCATTTTAACCAATATTTGGTCTAAAATTCCCGTTTAAATCGTTGTTGATGAATTTCCTCCTTCGAAACTAGACAATTTCGCATAATTCTCTATAGAGGTATTTTAAAGACTTCTTTAACCAACGCTTCTCTTCCATATGACATATACTCAGTAGAATTAATAGGGTACCGTATTCCTCTATACAATACTTGGTATAATATTCCTGCTGAAATCTGGTGTTGATGAATTTCCTCCTTCATAACTTAACAACTTCGCATAATTCTGCACAGAGGTATTTATGTTATCGCTCTGTTTTTATCCACATTGACATTTACATACTTAGTATAATTATAACTGTACTATTCCTTTTGAAACCATGTGTAAGAGCTTTTTCATCAAGTATGATAATAATAATAATAATAATAATAATAACAATAATAATAGTAATAATAATGGATTTTGCAATACCTGGAGATCACAGAGTTAAAATGAAAGAAAGAGAAAAAAGAGAGAAATATCAAGATTTGGCAAGAGAACTAAAAGTTCTATGAAAGTAAATGTTATCCCAATAGATATTGGGGCTTTGGGAACAGTACCAAAGTCATTGAAAAATAGAATAAATCAAATCGGAATCCTAATGAAGATTAAAACTATGCAGACCACCGTGTTGTTGAACACCGCCAGTATCATAAGGAAAGTCTTGGAGCTCTAAGGAGACTTGTTGCCACTGGAACTTTAAGAAAATTCCACCAAACACTATTTTGGTGTGAAGTGAACTCAAATAATAATAATAATAATAATAATAATAATAATAATAATAATACACACTAGATGGTGTGTAACCACTCGATAATAATAATAATATTAATTATATTAATATTAATAATATTTCACTGCTACAAGCAGTGAAATATGTTGACATTGTTGAGCATGAAACCTCTGTTGATAAAGATGACTTTAAAAAGTCAATTGCAGAGAAAAGAAAAGACAACTGGTGTGGTAAACAGATGTACGGACAGTTCATTAGAGATCAAAATGAGTCTACTGATAAGGAAAAAACTTGGAGTTGGGTAGTAGCATCTGATTTGAAGGCAACAACGGAGGCATTGATATTTGCAGCTCAAGAGCAAGCTATTAGGACAAATTACATCAAGTTCCATATTGATAAGACTGCAGATTCCCCTAATTGTAGAATGTGCGGGGAAAGAGGAGAGACAATAGGCCACCTGGTGAGTGA
>RDPX01000019.1:1946294-1968341 GCA_003991215.1 Morbakka virulenta
TATTTTGTCGGTAGCTATTTTGTCCCGGTAGCTGTTTTGGGGTAGCTGATCTGGGGGTAGCTATTTTGTCGGTAGCTATTTTGTCCCAGTAGCTGTTTTGGGGTAGCTGTTTTGGGGGTAGCTATTTTGTCGGTAGCTATTTTGTCCCAGTAGCGGTATTATCAACACCATTCGACGTCACTGGAAAGATAAAATTTTGTTTTAAAACCACTGGCAACGGGAAGTTCAGAATCTTCTTATGTCTCAGTGATAAAGCAGATAGCACCAAACATAAACCGTTTATAGTAAGACGTTGAGTTAAACACGAAGCTTAAACATTGAATCAAGGGTTTCCATCACGTTGTATTAAAGCGTCTTCAACAAATGCATAGGTGAATGAATATCTAACAGTTATGTATGTTGAAACTGCCCATGGCAGGTTTCTTTAGTTTGTCGCCGGTTGGAATGGGATTTCTTTCAACGTCACACAATGGACACACTTAAAAAGGTTCTTAAAGGTGACAAAGTGAATTCAGTAGTTATTCCAGAAGGCTGTACAAAGTAGCTGTAGAATCCTGATGCATTGTGAAAAAACCGTTTAAGGGAGTGGTAATGAAGCTCTGGGATACAACGGTTAAGTGATAGAATTCAGAGTATACTGCCACTGGTATCATTAATAACCAACTAGAAAGAAAATTGTTGAATGCGTGCTTGAATTTTGGTCAAAAAGATATTCGAATATAATCATTTAAAGCCTGCTCATTAATTTCTTTATTTTCATCTGCTTCCCGATGGAAATAAAGATCATCTTATTTACTGTTTAAAGGACTGTACATCTTGTAAGGATGAAGATTCAATTCTGAATCAACAACGTATGATACGAAACGATGCTTCATTGAACACAACTCCATTTGTCATCAAATCTGATAAAGACAGCCCTTTGGCAGGATTTAGTAGATCCTTCCGATAATGAGGATGATTACATTGGCACTTAAACACTTTTGTTAAAATATGTGATGTAGGTTATTTGTCAAATAATGAAAGTAGCCCACACAAGCCCATCATTTGGATAGTACAGTTTATTCTGATAAACATCCAGTTTGTGTGCAAAGTTTAATTTTGTTGATGTTTTTCCAACTTTTGAAATAACTGTTGTCCCCTCTCTAAGTAGCTACCNAATCAACAACGTATGATACGAAACGATGCTTCATTGAACACAACTCCATTTGTCATCAAATCTGATAAAGACAGCCCTTTGGCAGGATTTAGTAGATCCTTCCGATAATGAGGATGATTCTATTGGCACTTAAACACTTTTGTTAAAATATGTGATGTAGGTTATTTGTCAAATAATGAAAGTAGCCCACACAAGCCCATCATTTGGATAGTACAGTTTATTCTGATAAACATCCAGTTTGTGTGCAAAGTTTAATTTTGTTGATGTTTTTCCAACTTTTGAAATAACCGTTGTCCCCTCTCTAAGTAGCTACCTCCACTAAATACCACACCTGAAACTTAAGAAAAGTTAATTAAAGACAGGGGTGCCTATAAGAGAAAGTATAATAATATGAATATCTTCCTATCATAAATACCTGCTTTACAATCATTTTAATATCTTTCTATATAAGAGGTGTATATGTATACTTAATGTATATGTTAAAAACTTTTTTAAATAACCTTCTTCCGAAAAGGCACTCTTTCTCATTATTGCTTCTTAGTGTAGTAACAACAAACAACACTGTTCATTAATTAGAATTTTCAAACGTATGCAATGTAATGTATTTTGGCAAATACGATGAGTGCCAAAGCCTAGTTGGTGGAGAAGCAAATCATGAAGATAAAAAGGAATGAAATTCGGCAAAGAGTAAATGTGAAATACGAACATCAGGTTAAGTTGGGTTGTGGTAAGTGTTTTAAACCTCAGTAGAAAGGAACGTTGGAGAGTAATGACGGAAAGAGGATATAGCGTTGAGTCTAGCTTAGAAAATTACCACATATGCAAAACCACAGCATAATCTTCAATTCTGTTATTTCTCACGTATAAGAGTAGTAGATTTTACTATATTACAATTACAGTTACATATTAAGTTTTGCTATCTTTAAAAATACGTTTTAAATATAACTTATTTGATAAAGATTTCGAACTTAAAAGACTTTGTTATTGCTCAAAGTAATATTGAAAATATTGACAATATTAATGATATTTTAATAACTATATTAATACTAGTATAATATTACAGAAGGACAAATACAAGTAGACAAGAAAAGGTCACCTTTTAGACTTTGATTGATATTCTTCTGACGATATTAATGGTTTCTATTTCTACACATACATATTGTTTGGTACTGAAACACACATTGCTGGTATGGGTATTGGATTTCTTACGGAATCTTAAAGAAAGACTGAAACATCCGTATATATATATATATATATATATATATATATATATATATATATATATTTCCATTTCCAAAACATAGGCATTAGGCAATAATGAAAGGCTAAACCATACATTTTTAGCTACAGAAATATATTTTTGTTAAAATATTCAGAGTTTTTTTTTACCTCACCAGAATGATGGACAATTTCATGAATAATCAACTTTACTAAATATTTTTAGTAATAAAAACTAACTGTGTGTTATTCGAGACTACTGACCGTGGTATGTGCCTTTACAGGGAGCATATTAATTAATTACCGTTGTTATTTGATATAATAAATTTGTATTTTTTTGTAGATTTTAATCAATTCTAGCTTATTCTATTATCGGATTTTTCCCCCCTGACATTTAGGAGAAATACAAACACGTATGGATTTAGACTATGAGTTGCACAAATCTTATACACTTACAGTAAAAGTCCTTGATTATGGCACTCCAGCGATGTTTTCAACAGCCAAAGTTAACATAACGATTATAGACGTAAATGACAACGCACCGAAATTGACAAAGAATCCTGTGATATTTAACGTTCTCGAGTCTGAAAAAGTTGGATATTTGGTTGGAAGTTTGGCTGCTACAGACGCAGATTCCGGAAAAAACAGTCAGCTTTCTTTCTCTTCCTTGTCATTAAACATACCATTCATGATTGAAAGTGATGGTAGGATCTTAGTAAGTAAAAAACTGGATTATGAAGCCTTTCAAGAGTATAATATAGACATCAAAGTTGTCGACTCTGGAAAACCTCAATTAAAAGACAAAGGACAGTTGATTATCAAAGTAACAGATGCAAACGACAATTCTCCTAAATTTTCAGAAGTTGTATGTGGAGTGAATGAAAACTCGCAAAATGGTACCCATGTATGTTACATAAAAGCTTCTGATGCAGATAGTGGAACAAATGGAGAAATTGAGTACAATTTGACAGAAAATAGCACGTTCCCCTTTGAAATAAATAAGGTATGAAATTTGGCATTATGTTAAAGGAAGAGTTGTATATAAAATGTTTTGTTATTTGAATGCTTCCAACTCCTGATGCTTTATGATATCAGTGTTGACAATTAACAAACATAAGATTTATGAAAATAGTTTTTAAGGATAAGGAAAACAACAGCAGGAAAAAATACTGATACTGATTAGATTTTAGGCATTGGGAGTTGTTTGTTTTAACTTAAAAACAGTTTAAAAACAAATATAAAAAATGGGGAAATGGTACAAAGGGACGTTCAATCTTTACATGAATAACTTGCTGAGCTGGGCCAGGATCTTTCATGTTTGAGATTTTTTAACTGGGTTTTTGAAAAACAAATTTAGAGAGGAAGAGAGTAATACAGTAACTCCTTCCTGGTCCATCGGAAGTAATATACGTCTGGGGGAGAGTGGTGCTAAAAAGACAAAAGAGCGGCAACAAACATGTTTATATCAGGAATAATGCAATTATAAGATACATGAGCCAACCGGCATATTTTATTAATGATTTATCTTCTGAAACAACATAAAAGTTATAACCAAGGAAGATGTGCTAGGCAAGGCTAATAACATTTCACAAGCTAAGCATTTGAAACGTAGCATTGTCCGACAAAATTTTTTCTTATAAATTTCTTTTCTTAATGCTAACAAAAACAATCTCAATTAATATTGAGACTCAATGAACTCCTTTATGAAATCAAGATAATAAAAACATTTGAAATGTCGTTAAAGATGTAGCTGGTATTTTTTTAAAACTTTTTTGGTTTCATTTTACATCTTAAAAGATTGCTTAAAGAGGCTCTCCTCTCTATGAGTCTGCCAGTATACAACTTATGCTGCAAAATTTGGAGAGCTTTCGTTTTAGCTCTGGGCATTTTCAAAGCATTTGATAATGCGTGGCAAGCTGGCTTGCTTCGTGAGTTTTTTTGTTACGAGAATTATACAATTGTATGTGGCATCAAAGATAAAGAGGGCAACATTATCTGCGATGCAGAAAAGGTACGCGAGAGATGGAAGGAGTATTGCAAAACTCTATATGCAAGGAATACCAACATACCACCCTCCAACCTAGAGATGGAAGACATGGAAAACGAGCCAGCTCCACTACTGGAAGAGGTTCGGGAGGCAATCAAAGAACCGAAGGCAGGGAAGAGCCCGGGAGATGACGAGGTAGCCACAGAGTTAATAAAGAACTCGGGAGAAGCAGGCATAATTTTCTATCACAAACCTTGCAACAAGATTTGGAAGGAAAAGAGATGGCCTCAAGACTGGTTGAATTCGGTATTCATCCCAATCTCGAAGAAGGGAGACACTTTACAATGTTGCAAAAACAGGACAATTGCGCTAATTAGCCATAGTAGCAAAATCCTACTGAAAATCATTGCCAAAAGACTGAAAACAACACTGGACCAAGAGGTTGCAGAAGAACAAGCAGGGTCCCGACCAGGCAGAGGTACCAGAAACCAAATCCTCAACTTGGAGCTGGTGATAGAAAAGAACAGAGAGCGGAACAAGGATTTATACCTTTTCTTCATAAATTACTCAAAGGCTTTTGATATGGTGATACATGATAAATTATGGACAGGTATGAAGAGAATCGGAGCACCCACACACATCATCCAACTGTTAATGGGATTGTACAAGGATCAAAAAGTGAAAGTCCGCACAAAACATGGTGATTCCGAATGGTTTGAGATTGAAAAAGGCGTGAGGCAGGGCAGTACTATCTCCCCGAACATTTATTCAGAATGCATAATGAGAAAAGCACTGGAAGACTTTGAAGGAAGCGTAAAAGTAGGAGGACGGTGTATAACCAATCTGAGATACGCCGATGATGTAGTGTTGATAGCGAGTACGCTGGAGGAACTACAAGATCTTGTAGACTGAGTGACAAGAAGCTCGGAAAGCGCTGGACTGTTATTGAATGTGAAGAAGACTAAGGTATTGAAGATTCTGTCCAGAGAAACCAACGACGAACACAGTATACTTGTCAATGGTCAGCCTCTGGAATCTGTCAACCACTACACCTACTTAGGATTCCTCATTACTAATGACTGGAACGATTCACCTGAAGTTAAGAAGCGGATTGCTGTCGCCAAAAACGCAACATCAGCACTCACAACAGTATGGAAAAATAGATCAGTATCTAGGAAAACGAAAGTCAGGTTACTAAACGCACTGGTCTTTCCTATTGCAACCTTTGGTTGTGAGTCGTGGATTCACAAGAAGGATGACAGGAAGCGACTCCGCAGCTTTGAGATGTGGTGCTATCGAAGAGAGTTAAGGATAAGCTGGACTGAACGAGTAACAAACGAGGAAGTCTTGCGCAGAATACAGTGTCACAAGCGACTGCTCCCAACCACAGTGACCCGAAGACTTTCATACTTAGGTCACATACTAAGAAGTGACACCCTGGAAAAAGAACTAATCCTTGGTATAGTTGATGGAACAAGAAAAAGGGGAAGGCCAAGAACAAGGTATGCGGATAATGTAAGAGACGAATCCGGACTTTCCATAGTACAAGCATACCGAGCAGCTCAGGACCGGGCCAAATGGCGAGCCATGACGAAAGAAGCCACAGCGGCTCAAACATGAGCCTTCCGTACATGATGATGATGTGGCATCATTCAGTTCTTACTCTCAAATTGTAAATTCTCTTTCATATTGGATGGAATTACATCTGTTGAATTCTACATTAATACCGGCGTTCTTCAAGGTCTTTTCTTTATTCAACTTTTTACTTCTTTACGTCAGTGATCTTCCTGGTGTCTTGCTTTAGTGACTAAATAGCTATGCTGATTACACTAAAAATTACTTTGGCGTTATATACAAGAAAACTCAGCAGGAACAAGGCAGACTTGTGGAAGATTTGGAGTTTGGAGTCAGGGAATAGGAAAGAAATTGGTCGGTTTCATTCAACAAGTCCAAAACCCAAGTTTCACGCAGTAGAAAGCTGAGTTTTTAAGCCCTCTTATCTTCATGGACAAATATTCTGATGTTAACCCCAGTAGACGTGTTTCTCTTCACAAGATATAGTTATAAATAAAGCTCCTTTGTTTGTCATTTGCTGCAATTCTTTTTGGGGCTCTTATTTTCAATCTATTGGTAATCTACTTTTGAAAAGATTGGTTCTTTGTATCGAACTAGAAAGTAGATTGCGTCAGAAGCCACCTTGTACCAAAAATTCACCACCTCTTTGCATGGACAAATATTGTCACACCCGCGTAGGTGCTCCCACATCTTGTTTTGATCCTCTTGATCTAGTTTAGAGGCCGTTGTGTGATTCGATATGTACATGTCTGGCTGCAACTCTTCGAATTTTGTCACTTTGACTAAATCTGGCTTGTCATAGTCTTTTTATAGGTACTGAAATGGGAAGTGTGTCAATGAGCTTCCCTCATTGGTACCAGCAAAGTTTGTCGCACACTGTGTGGCTAATCTCACTCAAATTCGTGAACCTTATGCAGTTGTTTCTCCTTGTTGCAATTGTAACTTTATCTTTGAATGTAATTTCTTTCCTCGGCAGGTTGTGAAACTTTGGCTTCTGGATATTTTCCTTCATCATATGACATGAATCTTTGTAATCTTAAAATTAATGCTTATCTCTTGATCTAACTTTTTTGTCTTTTTTGCTTTTTCTTTACAGTTCCATAAACTTAGTCGGTTTATTCCTTGTATGATTCATAACACACAAAAACAATTAATGAAAAAGAAGTCTTGTATGGCTTCATTGTAATTAGTATTAGTGTCACGATAAAGAAGGCTTTTTTCCTGATGTCGGAAATAATGTTGACCCAACAAAAATTCAAAATAATATATGTCTCAAACAAGCAAATTTTATTTCTCAAAATCTGAGTCACATTATCATTTCAGCATACTATCTCAATTCACAATTCTAATTCTTACAAGGTGCTCCTATTTATATAATAATGACTATATACCGAGTCAGCGAAAAAGGTGCTGAGTGTAGGTGAGTCAACGAAAATAGTACTGAATTAGATAAATTTACAACAATAGAGGAAGTGAGAAAGAAAAGTCCCGAAAGTTCTAAACGTGTTAAATATCAGGTTCTGAATATGATGAAATATGTTGTAATGTTCCCAAAATTTCATCTTATTTACGCCACTAACGCATTTGTTTCTTATTGCAAATCCTCTAAGTAAATCATATTTTAATCCAACAGGCTTGTACGTGCGGTATGGGTAGCAAAATTTAATATCCCTTTTTACTGAATATTCTATCTATTAATTGAACCAATATTAGAGATTTTGGACAGGATAAACTCCACCAGGCTTGAGTGAGAGTATACAAGATACTTAGTTTATTAATAATATCTGTTTTCCTGTACATTCTTTGACTTTCTAAAATAGCTTTTAAAGGCTTAATAGTACTATTTTTAGGGACTTGTATTCTGAATTCATGATTTTTAAATGTAATCACAATATATTACATTGATAAAAAGATACAATATTAGTTGTCACAGAGCATTTTAACGCTATACAAAAATCAAATACCACACTAAAAGTTCCTGTATATCTACTGTTCTTTTCCCCAGGTAACAGGACAGATAACGACAACTGGCAGTCTTGATAGAGAAAGAACAACAACATATACAGGTGAAGTGACTGCAGTTGATAAAGGATCACCAGCAATGAGTAAAAGTATGTTTTTCCAAATTTCTATCAGAGACGAAAACGACAATACACCAGTGTTTAAAATGCCTCATTACAAACTTCTTGTAACAGAAGAGATAAATAAGACTTTAGAAATTGGGAAAATCAAAGCATATGATATTGATACAGGAAAGAATTCAGAATTGGTATACACTATCGTCAATGAGAATTTAGAGAAAAGGTATGTAGTGGATTTTAAGCCACTAGATTTTATATGACGATTGCTTATACTCTTAGACTTTAGAAAGCATTTCTTCATGACCAAACCAGCTTACACAATCCCATAAAATTTTACGTAAAATCCAGTTTTCAAATTTTTTTTAAACGTCCGATTTCATACAATATGTTTTAAAAGCTATCCAAATGTACATTAACGTCTCTGGGAATAGAAAATTTGGGTCAAATGTCATTGTTAATCCCTCTCCGTTCTCATCACAACCACCCATACATAAAACGAGATGAAACATTGACAAATGAAAACTTATACTCCACTGGCTTATTGTATAGAATCAAAGTTTTACGAAGGAAAATAAGCATATATTTTAGAGATGACACTTAAACAAGAGCTTTGTGTAATAAATACAATATAGATGTCTCTCTGAATAAACTAATAAGACATTTATAGCCTGATTGGCTTTATCCACCTTTATTCATGCTTGTTCAACAAGTTGATTCCTTTCACTATCTAGAATCAACAATCCACGAAGCTGGTGGCTATGAAGCAGAGGCAAAAGCGAGAGTAAAAGCAGCATGAAATAAGTAGCAGGAAATGAAGGGGGTCATTTCTGATAGGCGAATTTCATCACTGAGAGAAAAATTGAGAGAGTCACAAATGCAGTGGCTGGGTCATGTACTGAGACGGGGCGAGGACGAATGGACGAAGAGGGTATAACAAGAGCCAGTGAATGGTCTCTCTGTTGCTGTTATCTCACTGATTAGGGGTCAGTAGCTCAAATTCTTCGTCTCAATCGGCTCCGGCACACCGCATCAAGTGACCGTACGCCTTTCGCCTCCATGTCCCTCCAAACCACATCTCTCTACTTTAGTTTCTGTCTCCCCCTTGTACGCCTAAGAGAGAGGAGGGGTCATGTTTGTTCAAGACATCCTAGGTTAAAAGACCTACCGCGATTTTTTCCGATTCATAGGGTAAAATTGAGAGTGGTGACTATCTAAATGTGGTTTTAGACAGTACAGTATGCAAAATGTAATAAAAAGCTGTTTCAGATAGATCATCACAATCAGTTGTACAAA
The DNA here is from genome assembly GCA_003991215.1 of Morbakka virulenta. NCBI lineage: Eukaryota > Metazoa > Cnidaria > Cubozoa > Carybdeida > Carukiidae > Morbakka > Morbakka virulenta. The sequence continues at coordinate 1,955,605 of RDPX01000019.1, forward strand.
AGAAGAACGATTTGTCCATAGACAAAATTGATTTTACTCTCTATTGCAAGAGTGGTAAATGGCGAGCTTAAAAGAATTGCCGGTATTTTAAATGATGGAAATGTTTTAAATTATGAAGTAACTTCACACTTCTATACAATTAATGATTTTACGCCTTGTGTAGTTCTTAACTAATACAAAACAATAAATTAGAACTCAAAGCCTGTTTGATTTAAATTTACACTTTTATTTAATGTTTTAAATGCAGAAGGAGTTTTTCTTGCTAATTTTTAAAATTGTACATCTGAAGTAAATTCTTGCTACTTGAAGACAATCTTGAAGGCAAGTTCGTTTTCGTCTACATTTTAAAAGGTTTTATCTGAAAAAGCCCAATTCTACTCCTCCTCTTCAGGTTCCATGTCCAGGTAGAGCGTTAGTGGTCATGACTCTCTACAGATTTCTGTTCTTTGCAGCCCTCAGTAGTTGAAACTTTGTACATCATGCTGCTTTGCTTTTTACGAAAGTGGTCTTTAGCCTTGCTTTGCCACTTTTCCTCGTTTTGTGCAGCAGGAATGAGAAGCGTCTTCGAATGGTGGAAAACAGCTTTTTCTTGCACTTTCCTCTCCTTTGCACAGCTTCGTTAGTAATGTCCTTTGTCCAGGAAATCCATAGAATTCGGCGTGGAAACCACATCTCTCTTGTTTCTTGCTTCTTTTCTAGGGCTTTCTAGGGTTTTCGAAGCTGGGAAAAAACAAAGAACAAAAAATCGTTACTTTTCCGAGATTAAAAGTTCCTCTTTGGTATTATGCTAAAAAGTTTCAATTCTTCCCACTGTGATTATTTGAATATTATAAATATTAACTTATTCGTTCATTTATTGATCTCAAGGTTTACGATTAATGCTACGTCTGGAACAATAATTTCGAGTTCAGTTCTTGATCGAGAAACCAAAGAAAAATATAGCCTTACAGTGCGAGTAGCGGATAAAGGGACCCCGTCTTTGTCAGCTGAAGTAAACGTCGACATTACAGTTCATGACATTAATGACCAAACACCTGTTTTTAGCAGTGGCCTGTATAAAAGCAAGATAAGGGAGGATGCAGCTTCAGGAAGCACTGTAGTACAGGTATAAATTCTTAACTTAATGGTTTTAAGTTTTACTAATTTATTTCAATGTTTAAAAGTTAAGAAGCAATATTCCTTTTATTGTTTTGTATTGCATTGATTCTCTCTTCGTGTTGGGAATTGGCATTCATCAACATAAGATTCTGTAACCTTGCCGAGGTGGGAGAGATTAATCCAATCCAATTCTTTGCTTTGAAAGCTGCCAGATGACCTGCAACCTTCGGAGAGCTGGATTTGAGAGGCAATAATAAGTAGACTCAACTTGCCGCCTTGCAGGAAGCCTTTTTAGGCAAAGGCTAGATCTGTACTTATAATATGTTGTGGAAGATAGCCGGAGACCTCACTGGGTATTAACTCACGAATAACCATGGGTTTGTTGCACTATGAAGATGAACATAATGGGGTTAATGAGAGTCGTGCTGCTGGACGGCAGACTGTCTTTCTCGGTCGTAGGATTAATGGTGGGGAGCAGTTGTCCTTCGACCATCATTATGCGACTGTTCCCTTCTCTCAAACACATAGGATGTCAAAGGAGATCAAGCTAGCAACGTGAAATGTTAGAAATATGAAGTAAGCAGGAAAAAAGGCTAACTTAGAACAGGAAATTAAAATACTAAAACTGAATCTGTTGGGTTTGAGCAAGGTGAGATGACCTGGTGTTGATTGTGTGGACGTTCTGAGTGGGATTGCCTTCAGCTATGCCATATAATATCATATCATATCGTATCGTATCGTATCATATCACATCATATCATTTCATATCATATCATATCATATCATATCATATCATATCATATCATATCATATCATATCAAATCGTATCATATATATATATATATATATAATATGCAAATTGAAATACGAATATGAGAGATCAGCAGTGAATGTATGAAAAGTTGAAGCAATTAACATGTAACAAAAGAAACATCACCCGTAAAGTAATTAAGAAATCAGATGGAACAATTGTGATAGAGACAAAGGAAGTGGGAGGTAGATGGTGCGAATACCTCAGAGAACTTTTTGATGGCGATTTGGGGGAGAATAACAATCAAACTTTTGAAGATGAAGGCATGTACATAACTAAGACAAAATTAGGGCAGCACAAAATGGTATGAAAAAATGTAAGCCAGTTGGAGATGGTGGTGTTGCCGTGGAGAAGGTTCGGGCCCTAGAAGAGCTTTAAATTGATGTTGTAACTCAACTGGTAAACAAAATATATGACACGGGTAACGTCGTTTCACAGACGTACAGCACTTATAACTATACCAAAGATACCTGGGACAATAGGCACAGAACGATTAGCATCTTGAACCAGATTTGTAAGGTTATACTACGACTAATATTAAACATGGTTAAAAGTAGAATAATATTAGAAGTTAGTATGGAGGGATTCGGCTTGGTGAAAAGTAAAAGTACAACAAATGTAATTTTTTCACTAAGAATGTTAATGGAAAGAGCCTTAAAAATGCCGAAAGCGCTTTATCTGTGCTTTATCGACAACAAAAAGGTATTTGATAGAATGCAACACAAGAAGCTATTTGATATGTTTAAGAGATTGGATATTGTAGGTAAGAGTTTAAGATTAATATGAAATTCACATTGGAGATAAAGGACAAATGTCAGAATTGGTGCAATGTAATCCGATTTTCAAAATAATAAGCGTGGAGTACGACAAGGTTGTGTTTTGTTACCTGAGAGATATCAGTGAATAGAAAGGCATTTAAGTTGGCGGAGTCAATGTTAATAATATCAGTTACGCTGATGGTACGACTCTGATAGCAGATTCTGAGGATATGATGCAAAATTTCGTTAATACCCTGGAGCAAGCAAGTATTGTGAGAAGGTTAAAATTAATAAGAATAAGACAGAAGTTATGATGGTCTTCAGGAAGGAGCAACCTCATATTAATATCTTAGTTAACAACAATGCTGTAAACATAACGGAGAATTTCATCTCTCTGGGAAGTCTCGTCACAAGTGATGGACGATATGAGAGTAATATAAAGAAGAGGATAATTTTAGCAAAGAACACGTTCACAAGATAAGTGGAGTGGTCACAAAAGGGAAGATTGCAATGTCAACCACAGTGAGATTTGTGAAGTGTTTTGTGTAGTCCGTAATACTCTATGGGTGCGAGACGTGGACTCTTGGCAAGGATGATGAAAGAAGATTTGGAGCTATGGAGATATGGTGTTGTAAAATAATATTGTAAGTTTTCCAGACAGCCAGAAGAACAAATGAAGAGTTGTTGTCCCAGGCTGGAGTATGAAAAGCCTTACTGTCAGTCGTGTGAGTCAGGCAGCTGGGGTTTGTAGAACATGTTGTAGGCAAGGAAAGCTGGAAGATTTTTACCCCAGTAAAAAGATTGAGGGACGGGGAGGAAGGAAAGACCAAAATAGAAATACATGGATGGACTGGTGAAGATAACAGATGGGCGATAGCCAGCTGCTTAAATGATCAGAATGATCAGAGAGAGAGAGAGAGAGAGAGAGAGATGTATGACAAACCCAAACCGTGGTAGCTTAATTCCAGCGGGATATGGCACCTGGATAAGGTAAGGTATTGTATTGATAAAACAATTTTCAATTATCAAAGTATTATACTCTATTATTCATAAGCTCCAGTTTTTCTTCAGCACGTTGTTTCTACAACAAACAAAAACTGTATGAAATTCAAAAGACTTGATGCAATTTTCTTTGATGTGCATATTTATTAAGTGATTTTATGGCTGCATTTTTTTATTACCATGGTAGCTATGGTCAATTTTGTTTTAAATTTTCTATGTCCTTTCTGAAATTGTATTTCTTCTTCAACACTTTCTCCATTTCTCTTTTCTTGACTGCTTTCGTGCAATTTACAGGCATTTTAGCCTAATTCCTTGATACATTTTCTAGGAAAGTAATAAAACAGTGTTATAACTTTCCAGTGTTAAGACTGGTCCTCTTAATATATGCTATTTAAAAGAGAATTAATTGCAGCCCCTGAGGTAATGTTAAAAATCATAATGTCTCTTTTTTACTTCATCATTAGAGAATATTTAGGTACATCGAGATCGACCTGGTTAGTTTTAGTTTGACGGAAATTAACATTAAATAAACAAAGTGCTGAATACCTTGTTCTTTTGAAGTTACTGTTAAAATGTAGTTATTGACAATTTAATTAACCTTTGTTTCTAACCACCTGATAATCAAGTATAATTTAATAGCTCATCACTGGTACATGTTTTTATTATATTATCTAAGTGTTGAAATACCTTGCATGAAAACCGTTATTTAAAGGAAAGCCGCCAAAATTTTCGAATATTTTCTATTTGTACTACTTTTTGCCATGTTACGGTTATTATCAAAGTGCCCTTAAATAGAGCCTGATCTTTACAAAGGAAATACGTTGCTTTTGATTTCAATTTGTTTTCGGACGAAGCTATCTTAGTTCAACTTCGCCTTTCGCCTCACCACATTTTATTATCGATATTATCGCCGTTCGCCTCATGACATTTTCATTTTTCACCTTACGATATTTTTATGAGACCAAATTTTTCCTTGGTAGGTAACAGCAAGTGATGCAGATATTGGAATAAATAGTGAAATTGTTTACACCATAACTAATGGCAAAGACAAAGATGTTTTTCACATTGATAGTAATACCGGTATCATCACAACCAAAGTTGGCCTAGATTATGAAACAACTGCAAAGTATGATCTGGAGGTTTCAGCTACCGATAAAGGTTCCCCACAAAGGCATTCAACTAGCCAGGTTTGTAAATTCGGCCATTCATCAAAAAATAATATTTAATATTTTACTAGGTTTTGGATTTAATAGTAACAAAACAAGTCCCTTTTTAATTTAGGTAATTTTATGGAGTTCATCAAGAATTTAGAAAACGATTAGAGGTATCCATTTGGATGCCGTAACAATGTGACATCAGCATATCAAACAACATATTATATTTTTACATTAAAGTATCGGTACCTACTAGTAGTATCGTATGGCTACATCTCCACATTATGTCTCCTCAGCCAGTTTCCGAATTCCTCATCACATTTGAGGACGGTGTCAAAACCTCCCTCCAGTCTAGTTGCTGGGCACTGGAGGACGATGTGTTTTGCAGTCTTCTGTGTTCCACTGCAGTGGGGACAGTCTACAGTGCCTTTTAGTCACCATTTGTACATGTTGGCTGTACCTACTAAGAATACAATAGTGTATTTGGCATAATAGGTTTCCTACCTGGACGTCGTAGCCCAAGATCATTCAAAGATTAGCTTGCTTAGGCTCGAAACATTCATAGTAAATGAACTTTCAAAACGAAAAGGAAGAGATTATTCACAGTTTTAAAAATGCTTATTTCAGCAATATCTCAAAAATATGATTACTTTTTTTCTTACTTCTTTGGCTACAAAAGAAAAACTTCTGGAATCAGCTAAGAAAATTTTAGATAACCTGATTTCCGTTAAAGAAATTTTGGTATTAATCCCTAATTCTAATATTATTGGATTAAGAAACAAGCCATTTCAGAAGCTGTATATTTTTCAGTTACCCTGATGATGAAACCCATTTTGAAAAACTAAGGTATGCAGACTAGTTTGATTTATCAAGTTCAAGTACTAAATCAAGTAAATATTATTACTGAACACACATTGTACACCCTTCTATTATTACAGAAGTGTGTACAGTTTACCCTATTTACTATTATAGAAGATATATACAGGTTTTTGCGCATACACAGTGACTGTATCTCAGAAAAAGGCAGATTACGCCTTCCATTGCATAAACATCATATATCGGGCTTTGGTAGGTGAAATTCATGTCTCTGTCTCTTTGCTAAATGTAATGCCAAAATATGCAGCTCTTCTTCAAAATTCCGAGAATGTATGGCAAGACAGAGAGACGCATATTATGACATAGATTTTGTTATTTTCATTATTATTATTATTATTACTATCTTAGTTTATAGCATGTGCACAGGATGTTCTTAATGCCGCTTTATTCCTCTTGAGCTAGCCACAACCATTTCTTTTTCTTTTCTCAGCAGCCAAAGGCCAAAAGGTTTCATTCTCCTTACATTTTTAAAACTTTTCTTAGTTGTTCCTAATAAGGCTGTCTTTTGTACTCTGCCAATGTCTAACTCAATATTTATCATGTCAGTCCATCTCTTGAAATTTTTCCTTACACACTATAAAGCTCCAACAACGATTGGCACAACACGAGCATTCTTCAGTGACCAAAGCCTTTTTAATTCAATTTTCAAGTTTTGATATTTTTCAATCTTTCCCTGCTCCTTATCACCTATCCTACAATCTCCTGGTACAGTAACATCAATAATGATATAAGATTTGCTTTTCTTATTAACCATAATTAGATCAGGTCATCTGGCCTCAATAACATCACACTGTATATTAACATCGCAAACCAATTTCATGTTATCATTTTCACCTACTCCCTCGGGGTAGTGCTCATACCACTTCTCCTTCCTTTCAAGACCATATTTCTCACATAATTTCCAATGGATTAGTTTAGCAATGTTATCATGTCTTCTCTTGTAATCGCGTTGAGCAAGCTTTTTGCACTCACAAATTATTTTCTGTAAGTTTCATACTTTATTATTATTATCATCATTATTATTATTTTTGAAATGTCACCATAGGTATGATGTTATTTGTCGGTTAATTGCTGGACATCAGGCCAAGTCCCTTGGTTTAGGTATCCAGTATCTTTCTAATAATCTTTGTAGTTCCTAACAGGCAAGCTTTCTGTAAAAGATCTATGCTACATTCTATTTCAATCTTCTTCAACCACCTTTCAAAGTTCTTTCCAATTTTGCCCAGAGTTCCTATAATTAATGGTACAATGGTAACCTCTTTTACATTCCATATCCCCTTGATCTTTCTCTTCAAGTCTTAATATTCTTAAATCTTTTCCTTTCCTTTCTTGTCAATTCTTGCATCAAAGGGACAAGCTATGTCAATAAGCAAGCATGATCGATCCTTATTATTATTATTATCATTATTGCTCATTCCAGCTGTTGAGTGGTGGCGTGCAATTTTTGCCTAGTTTTTTCAATATGCCAAGTACAATTTAACATAAATCTACTCGTCGTCCACAAGGATTTTATTGGGAAAATGTTTGAGTTGAGTTTTTGATATTTTTTGACCCTATTTGTAGTTTGTAGTTTTTGTGGAAAGGAATTTCAATCGCTTGGACACCATATCTGAAGATGTAAAAGGCGGTCGCAGGAAAATATTTGTAATCCCAGGGGAGAAATTAACTTGCTATTGATTAGGAAAAACAATAAAGACAGTTATACTGCTTATGCGTGTTAAATGTTTACGCGAAAAAGTGTATAAAGGATTGAAAGGTTTAAAAATTCATCAACGGAACTGTGCAGAAATTAGAGGCTTTGAAGAAAACACGTTTGAAATAATTCCTGAAGACTTTTTGAACAATAGTGAACCAACAACAGTATTGTCAAGTGGAGAACAACTTGAAATTAGAGAAAGAATACGTCAAGTGAACAATGGGAAATTGCTAACAGCTATTTTCAATATATTTTTGCATCTGTTGAGTTGAAACCTTCGACGATTGACTCCGTAATTAGATTTATGAACAATTCGATTTACGAACACTTTAAAGATACCTGTGGAACTACAAATAAGAACTTCGATGGAGAGGTTCCAAAGGAAATATCAAGACCACAGAGTAAACAAATTCAAAAAGTACTTAATAAAAGCAACGCATCGGACGAAGAAATCAAATACGTTTCCCATTTGCTTCGCTAAAAAACTGACTTCTTACCATAACATTCACCCTGTATCGAACCACGATAACCTCATTTCGAAAAACGTTTGGGGTTACGCAAAGGATGTGCTGCAAAAGAGCTCTACAATACTTCCTACCTTCTCAAAAGTTTGTTGCACCCAGTACTTTTCAAAAATACTTTCAAAAGTTAGTTCCGTAAATCTCTCTATCAGTTCTTTAGGTATATTCGGTCAATCTTGTATTACTTTCGGTGAAATGTGCAATTCTTTGAACATCGACAACAAACACGAACGCCTTCTTTCAATGAAACTTTCTAATATAATCATTCGCACCACATTCTACATATTCTGTCGAAGAAACCAACCATGGCCAAATCCTGAACTATTGTCGTTTTATTACTTTTGTTAGCAAAATATTCAGTTATGTTAAATAGGCAAGTCAATGCAAACTACCTTGACTAGTGAAGTTTATAATTGTATGTGTTTAGATGAAAAAATGGAAAGTTTCCATTTTTATTATGTTATTGAATGGTGATTTCATTTCATACACACCATCAAAGCGAGACTATGGCAAAGTGCAAAGGAAAAGTAGAGCTCTGCCTACTCAAGTGGCCATTCACGAAAACCAGATGATTATGGTTATGATTATCATATTATTATTATTACAATTATTATTATCATTATTATTGTTGTTCTTATCATTTTCAGTATCATTATCACCTTCATCATTTTTTTTGTTACAACACATGTTATTTGCTATGGTACTTTCTTATACTTGGGATTTGATTCCAACGTGATAGCAGTTTTCAATTAAACTTACTCATGCTGCAAAGGAAGTGACTTGCTTGTTTTTTATAAGAGCTCCAATTAGCGAGATTACTTCAAACTTCATATTCCATACAAATGAAGCTCTCTTGCGAGGTTTTGGCATTTCTCACGTTACTAAACTTCTTTTCCTATCTGTTTTTTTTATTGAAAGGAGTACAAAAACAACGATTTGCCTTTTTTTCTGGCATATCTGGTTTGTCTAGGCCGAATTCTTGGTCTCTCTACTTTAAAGTCCCAAATTACTTTAAACCTTTTATTTTCCATGATAAGCTGTGGTATTTGCTGATACCACTTTTTTGTCATCAGAATAACACCTTTTTGTATTATTTTAGAATCAGCTTTGTACATTAACTGAAAATGTGATTGCTAGTTTCACTACTTTAGCCATATTTTTTGTAACAGCTGTTATTTTGTTTCACTATACATTACAATGAATATAGTTCAATTCACAATTTTTAAGGCTTTGTTATTTTTTTCAATCCTTTCTGTCCTTTACTGTTGCAATGTCTGATCATACCATCCACATCATCGGCACTAATTTTTGTCCACTCTAAACATTCCACACATATAAATAAATAAAAAATATATCTATGTCTCTGTGTGTGTCTTTCGTTGTATATACAACCACTGTGTTCGATATTTTTTCAAAAGAAGCGTATAGATTAAACAATCATCAGCCATTTACATATAATAAGAAGTCAATAACATCTTATCATATAATATCTAAAAAATTCAATCTGAAGACACATTTTTTGCTGTATATATATATATATATATATATTTATTTATGTATTCGTATCAAAAAGTGCTCAATGCATATAGCAGAGCAATATACATTTGGTAAAACACAAAGAATAAGAACTATGATTGCAACTAATAGTTTCACGATATATCGATCATCAGATCATCAGGCATATCTACATATATATATATATATATATATATATATATATATATATAGAGAGAGAGAGAGAGACAGAGAGAGAGAGACAGAGAGACAGAGAGAGGGGGGGGGGGGAAGGAGAGAGAAAGATGTAANATATATATATATATATATATATTTTTGTTTGTGTATCAAAAAGTGCACAAGACATATAAAAGAGTAATATACATTTGTAAAAAAAAAAAGAATAAGAACAATGAGTGTAACTAAAATTTTCACTATATATATATAATGATATTATAAGGAATATCTACATATATATATATATATATATATATATATATATATATATAGAGAGAGAGAGAGAGACAGAGAGAGAGAGACAGAGAGACAGAGAGAGAGGGGGGGGGGAAGGAGAGAGAAAGATGTAAATATGTCTATCTTAAACGTATTAAAATAAAAAATCTATAGAATATTAAAAATTAATAAATCCTAATGAAATAAAAAATGCTCTCAATAGTTCCATTTTCTTTATCTTCAACACTACTGTTTCTTCTTTCTTGAAATTTGCAACCTCTGTACATAACTTTTGGAACAGGGAGCGTTGTGTATTACCATCAACGCTCTGGTACAACTGTAAACTGGTGCAAATTTATGACAATTGTGACAAATATATGACAATTAATGTTGTGAAAATAACAATTATTTTGAAATGTTTCCAAAATCCTGCCCTTTTATCAATGCTTCTCATTTCTATAGGTGAGCATTGAAGTTATTAATGTGGATGATAATGCTCCAGAATTTGACAAAATCCAAGAAGCACACGTTTCTGAAGGAGTTAATGTCGGCTTTTCTGTAGCGAAATTTAATGCTAAAGACAAAGACGGTGGAAAACTTACGTATAACATATCTGGAGGAAATACAGCAGATTCTTTTCAAGTGGACAGTAAACTTGGTATGTTTAAATGACGAAGTATTTATTTAAAAAACTATTAAGGTTAGAAGATTTGCTCATGAGAAAACATTATTTTGGTTGTTTTAGGTTACTTTGTTATCCTCGTCGTCATTCTTAAAGTAAATGATGAGGCGAGTACCCCACGGCAGTCACTGTTCGAAGTTATGCCTCACCTTTTAAAGGATTTTAATCCCATTTGAAGTCCTAGGCCGGTTTTTTTTAATTTTGATGTTATTTAAATATTTCATATTAAATATAGGAGATATAGAGTTTTAAAATTTATTACCTTTTCTAGGTGAACTTCGAGTGAACAAAAGGCTGGATAGAGAAAAGATACCTTTCTACTCCATTTCAGTGACAGTAACTGACGAATCTTCCCATTCCAGTGTAGCAAATCTTTCAGTCAAAATATTGGATGTTAATGACAATCGTCCAGTTTTTGATCGTAAGATTTATTATGGAAAGGTGGTGGAAAATGAGAAATCTGGTAAGTTTGTAGCACCTTCATTCTAAACAGTATTCATATAAAGTTACTACATGCAATGCAAAAACAAGAGCAGTGGAATCCTATTAAAAGTCGAATAAAAAGAAAAATTAAAACCATCTCGACAGACAATTTTTTACTGGATGTTTTGGCTAAGACAGCTTAAATCTAAAAGTCAAAAGTCAAAAGCCATAAGTCACGTCTTTTCAAAAAACATGTTGATTGAAATGTGCTGGTTTGTCAATCAGATTGTTCTTATCCTACATTTTGTGTTTTTTGCAACACTTTTACAAAAATTGCTACGCAAGTATTTTTTCCCATGGAAATAGAGTATTATTTCTCATAACAATGTTTTGTGCTTCTCTTTAACTCTGAAGTTTGGAAAGAGTTTAAGGGGACCAAATGCAATTGAGTTTACTAGTACCAATCGATCTGTGGCATCACGCTATCGACATTGTCACTCTTAAGGCTTAATATCTTTATTAAAATAGTTTTCATGATGATCTAAAAATGTTTTCTTTATTACATAAGCTCAATAGTTCAGTATGTGATAGTTTGATGTACAAAAATGTATAATATTTTGATACTTTTACGTGTGGTATATTGATGTTTCACTCTGACAGCTTTCATAATTATCATTTATGCTTATAGAAAATAATAATCAAATCATATTCTAATAATCTTGAAAATTCTGAACTTTATGGACTCAGAGGAAGCCATAGATGTAAGGGCTTTATCATGTCATATTCTGTCTATAATAGACATTTACAGAAAAAAAGGTGCTATTTCTAGAAACTAACATTTTTATTCTATCATGCTATCTAGACGTAACTCAAACTCTTTGAATTAGAAAACAAAATATGCTCCTAAAATACCATACAACAGCTTCCCTTTGATTGCCTGAGCAAAGGCATCTTGTAGTACTTTTGTAGGGTTACTACTGGTTTATCTCTTGTACAGCTTGGCACTTTCATTGTATCAAGAAAAAAATAGGTGAAAGTCTCGAGGAACCTGTTTGTGTTACACTAGGATTAATTATTGAACATAGTCTGTTTAGAACAACTCAACGTGTACGAAAATTACTCAAGCATTGGAACGAAGGTTCCCAGATATAAACTCAAAGACAAATACGAATTTTTTATACTTGCTTTCTAAACTATAATTCTTAACTATAACTCTCGATTATTAGGTCGTACAACTGTAAAAACAACCCTTAGGAAAAATCCAACTTACGACGATCAGAATTCTCACAACTTCCTGATTGTTATTTTTAATCCTGAACACGTGAAACCTTAAAAGAAGGTTGGTACCTAAACTAAAAATAGTGATTGGCTAATCCGTACAATAATTGCTCTGATTGGCTTGATTGCTAAAAATCCAACATGGCTATTTTTCTGCGAAAGTTTGAATTGCTATCAAACAACCTAGAATAATCACGGAACTGAAATATAGAAAAATAATTACAACTAATAGGTAAATTGATTGATTGTATTACACGGAGTTCGACTACTTCTAAATACGGTGAGTACTATTTTCTTTCTGATAGAAATGTTCCACAGAATTGTTAACAGAAAAGACTAATATGACCGATAATAATACCTAAGTTATGACCAGTAAAACGTAAACAACAAAACAAACTTATTTAACTACTTATGGCTATTACAATCAGTGTTTTTATATAGTATTTGTAAGAATGTTATAGTTTTAATATACATGACAGAAGCCCCTTCTG
>RDPX01000019.1:1972604-2010705 GCA_003991215.1 Morbakka virulenta
TGGAACGAAGGTTCCCAGATATAAACTCAAAGACAAATACGAATTTTTTATACTTGCTTTCTAAACTATAATTCTTAACTATAACTCTCGATTATTAGGTCGTACAACTGTAAAAACAACCCTTAGGAAAAATCCAACTTACGACGATCAGAATTCTCACAACTTCCTGATTGTTATTTTTAATCCTGAACACGTGAAACCTTAAAAGAAGGTTGGTACCTAAACTAAAAATGGTGATTGGCTAATCCGTACAATAATTGCTCTGATTGGCTTGATTGCTAAAAATCCAACATGGCTATTTTTCTGCGAAAGTTTGAATTGCTATCAAACAACCTAGAATAATCACGGAACTGAAATATAGAAAAATAATTACAACTAATAGGTAAGTTGATTGATTGTATTACACGGAGTTCGACTACTTCTAAATACGGTGAGTACTATTTTCTTTCTGATAGAAATGTTCCACAGAATTGTTAACAGAAAAGACTAATATGACCGATAATAATACCTAAGTTATGACCAGTAAAACGTAAACAACAAAACAAACTTATTTAACTACTTATGGCTATTACAATCAGTGTTTTTATATAGTATTTGTAAGAATGTTATAGTTTTAATATACATGACAGAAGCCCCTTCTGCCCAAGCATCATATTTTTTTTAACTGGGTGTAAAATTAGCTGATGGATCAAGGTGTATATGAAGACCTGTTGCATAATGTTTAGTGTAGTTCCGCTATATCGAAGAAGCTCTGGATTCAATTCCCCAAGCAGGAAGAAAAACAACTTTATCAAAAAGAAAGCCATTGATTGGCTTTGTGTGTGTGTGTGTGTGTTACTGCCACAATGAAGTCTCTCCCAAGGGAATCATTTGGTTCCAGTGACTGAAATCTATGACTTTCAAAACCAAAACCAAAATAAATCATAGGGTAATAAAAGTATCTGTTATCAACATAGCTACTTCAGAAGTAGTTCAACAGTGATCATCTTGTGTGAATTACATCAACCAGCATGTGTCTTTGATACATGGGGAGGTAAGTGAAATTTTTAGATAAGAAGAGAAGGTACTTTTCTATCATCCCTGAAACCTATTTTTAACTTAGCTGGTTACATTTACTATAAAATTGGACATGTTGGAGGGTAACTCAAATTTTTACACATGAAATCGGCAAGCAAAAGAAAGTTTACGAGGAATCTGTCTCATTTAAATTGAATGGAGATCATATTTAGAATTTGAAGTCTAAATGGGAATAGATTGAAAAGTTTGTTTAGGTAGTAAACTTTGGGAACTCGGAAAAATTGTCATGAGAAGGCAATCTTTTTTGTCTGCTGTAGATGAGTGAATAATTAGTTACAGCAGCGGTATACAAACCAGCAGCGATTGCATTTTAACAGCTAATTGTTCAGCAATGCAAAGCAATTATTTTGGTGTTTTCAGTTACTATCCAAGTTTTAATTTCGAATTTTTTGACATTTTGTGGAGTAAGAAGGGGTTGCAGTTATTCTGCATTTTGTAAAGATATCTTTAGCAACAAAAATAAGTGATTTAGTTTCTGAGACGTACAAAAACTACAAAATATTGAAAAAAGATTGGAAAAAATGGCCTTGGCACTCAAATTTAATAACTTTTTTGTGTCAAATAACTTTCACGAAAGTATAACAAAAACAAAGCATAACCTATTAAATTTGTCATTGAAGGTAAATGTTGGACTAGTTTTCTGTTTATTTACTTATTGGACACGTTAAGTACCTCCTTTACTCCTACTATGAATAATTCTTTGTCATTAATTTGAACAGCTTCTGGGTGAATAAAGAATGGCCCATTCATCAATTGTCCCAATTATCCATCTATCCATCTATCCATCTATCCATCTATCCATCTATCCATCTATCCATCTATCCATCTATCCATCTATCCATCCACCCATCCATCCATCTGTCCATCTGTCCATCTATCCAGTTGTCTTAATCTGTTTTAATTAGAAAGCTAATTTGCTAGCTTAACTACTCTTTAAACAACATGTTTTAATATTGCCTTTTATAGGAATAAAAGTACTGAGTGTTTCAGCAACAGATGCAGACATTGGCAAAAATAAGGAAATTGAGTACTTCATTGAATCTGGTAACAAAAATAATGCTTTCCTACTGGAACCTAATACTGGGCAGTTAAAAACGAATCGCTCCCTGGATAGAGAGAAGATTGCTGTGTATTTGCTGGTGGTAAAAGCTGTTGATAAGGGCAGTCCAGCCTTGTCAGGTTTAACGAATATTGAAATAACGGTTGCAGATGTTAATGATAATCATCCACGTTTCGAAAAGCAGTTATATTCTGTGTCAATTGCTGAAAATGGTAATATCGGTACCCCTATTCTTATTGTGAAGGCTCATGATCCCGATTATGGATTTAATGGTTCGATTACTTATACTTTAAGGTCTGAAGATAGTGGACCAATCTCTTCCTTTTCTATTGGCCCATCTTCTGGAGTCATAATTGTCACAGTTTTAATGGATAGGGAGAAACAATCGTCTTACAAGCTGGTAGTAGCGGCTGCAGATATTGGGACACCACGCAAAACGTCTGCAACAACTGTTTTTGTTACAATCACAGATGAAAACGACAATGCTCCAGTAATTATATCTCCTCTCCGAATAAAACCAGTACCAGAAAATATAGCAGTAAATACAAGAATAGCAGAAATAAAAGTAAGTGAATTATTTCCACAACATGAAACATTACTAGTGTTTTTTTTAAACCTGAACACTTAACACCTATGTGCTTTTTTCTAGATATTGCATTCTAAGTTCAGACTCTTGCTCTTCTGATTTGAATGTTTCTTTGCAATAACACAGAGTAACACTAAAAGCTATAAAATTAGCCAACCATTTCATAACTCCACTGGTGGAGTGTTTGTGGCCTATATTACCTCGTCTATTACCCAAGCTTTTACCCTACAACTCTGATTGAGTTTTGAAGTCTAGCAGCTTTCTAAAAACTATTTACCTACTGGTCACACACACCTTCAGCTTTGTTTGCTTTTTATACCTATCTGTTCTACCAATTCAGTTATCTATCATCCTCAATTTAGTCCTAGAACAAGGAGAGGATAGAGGGGTGTGTGTGTGGGTGTGATATGGCCAATGACAGAAAATGACAACCTCTATTTATGACTATGTTTGGTTCAAGACTATAAGGTCAAATTATGTAGTATAAATTGTTATTACTATATAACATTGATGTCATATTGGACCATGTGTATCTGTACTCTGCTCTTTTCATTATCTGCTCCTTTTTTCTAAACTACCCTCATCCACTCACTTCTTAAAATTCTTTTACAACACTTCAATAATATTTTAAGGTTATTAGTCACATTTGATTTTCCATAAGCATAATTTAATTATCTAATTACGCATTACCGATTATTAGAATTGGGTCAATAAACTTGCATTTGGTGCTAGTGAAGTAATGCCTACTAATGATGCTTCTTTAAATTTTTAAGTTTTTCAGCTATTTTATGAAGTTATGTAACATATCTGGACACTAATTGCCTCATTGCTAATTAACTAGGTGGCGTACATAACAACAATTATAAATGAAAATGTGCGCATTAGCATAATTTACCACTCAGCCAGATTTCCTGATGATAACTTCAAAAAAAGTGCTCTTCCCCAATTTTATCTGCTAAATGAACACTCACCAACATCGTACAGGATAGATTTTGGCGGAAAACTAAGCCTGGTGCTAGGCCAGATTAATTAAACACAGTATGCCTTTTAGCAGTGAAAATAGCCCAAACAATAACTAAGCATACTGTTCATCTGTATGCTTAGTTGCTTAAATTTTCCTGTAATAACTTTTATATTCCTCTATACAGGCTGAGGATTCCGATCTTGGTTTAAACCAGAGATTTACATTTCATCTTGTTTCTGGAAATATTAAGAACAGTTTTCAGTTGAATAAGACTTCTGGCGTTCTGTCCACAGCCACTAAACTTGATCGGGAGGATATAAGCACCTACATACTACGCTTTAAAGTTGTAGACCAAGGCGTACCGCAATTACAAAGTTTTAAAGAATATGTCGTAAATCTTACTGATGTCAATGATAATTGCCCACGGTTCACCAGTCAAAGTTTTCAAGGTAACAACAGCATTTTTTTGCCTTTTAAAAGCAAACCTAATGAGTATAATTAGTAACTATTTTGAGATATATATTTTAGTATTGCAGATAATATGGGTGCGGTGTGGTTGTAAGAGATTACTTAGTAGAGGTACGTGTGGTGCTGAAAATAGCATGGCTTTCTCCACAGTAACAACAACAAAACAAGTCTGTGTACTTCATGCTTGGTACCTGTCGATTATTCTCACCACAATTACCTTGGGTACTTTCGAAGATTGAAAAATAAGGCTTGTTATTGCTCGGAGTGTGTCTGGTTTACTTTTGAGAAGGTTTTTAACTGCAATTTTAAATATTCAGAACATTTCTTTGGTAATATGGTCTTTGGATTTAAAGAAAAATTAAAATCTTTTTCAAAAAGGGGTTCCTCTGTTGATGATAGTCTCCAACTAAACAAGTTAAAAATCCAGTGGGACTTTTCTGTGGAGCATTATACTGGAAATAACTTTCATTTCAGATTCACAAATTCTTTTGGTACCTTTCATCCGTCGCTCTAAATCTTTGTGTGTGAGTATCATACACAAATGAGATTAAGGGCTGTTAGTATTCGTCTCATAGTATGTTCGAAGGGATGGCTTTAGCTTATTCAATGTCTATAGCAAGTCGTAGACATTGCATATGATTCAAGCAGATCCTTTCTTGAAGTAGCTAGCAACTTGCCTTGTTAATATACACCTTAATATGTTTATGGAAACTAAACAACAAAGACGTAGGTCGTTTGAGATCACCTGGTCTTGTGGGCATCTTAGAAAAATCCTTAGGTGACTGGTAAGTTCACCAAGCTTGATCTTTGTTCATTCGAGACGTCGGCAGGACTGGAGAATATTATTTCCATGTTTCTCTAATAATCTTGAAAATACTTGGATTTATGGACTAAGTGGAAGCCATAGATGTAGCAGCTTTATCATATCTTGGTCGTTAATTTTTTATTAAGCTTCATTTTGAAGATATCTATCCCATCGTCAAAATGCTGAGCTGATTTGCTATACGTAATTTAAGCATCGATAATGCTGACCCATGTAGTAACAAGGATTACATTTTTTGAGGACTGGCGCCATACCTGTCTTGTTTTTGTAGGAGATTTTTTTAATCTGTTTCTTTCTTTAGTGCTAGGAACAATATTTCTGGAAGAGTGTAGGATACCGTGGACATGATTGATGTGACTGATACGCTGGTAGATTGTTTATTTATTTGTTGTGTTGTCTTGGTTTTCCTATCTAAATTATCTTCATCTTCACAGCTAAATGTGCAATCTTTTGTACAGAAATTACTTCCAAAGTTTTAAAAATTCTCCAAAAGTTATTCCATAAAAATCAAAGATTTTTTCCTTAAAAAATTTCCGCCTAAGGTATTTTGCTGACATTTTTGGGTATTGATGTAACTGGGTCACTTATTCAATGAAAATCATTATCATAAAGAATGTGTTTAGATGTGAGAGATACCTATCTAAGAAGAAGCTCAATAGAGTAGGAATGGTTAAGCGAGGAACTAATATTGACCTATTGCAACATAAACATTTGTTCTTGATGCCATCATAAGCTCGACGTATTATGGAAAAAAGTGATCACCTAATTTTTTATATGGTAAATCTTGTCAAGCTAGGTATTGAAAATGTTGTAGAGGCATTTATATCTGTATTCTGATATGCATATAGGCAAATATGTGATCTTGCCACAACTGACTTGTGTCACAGCGTGCCCTGAGCGTGTCTTACACTTTTGCTAGGTCCACAATCCGAACCGCTGTTCCACAGGAATCTTCAGCCTCTTCGTCCGTTCTGGTCTTCATGCACTTAGGGGTGACATCCCCACAGCAACACCAGCAAGAATGCCCCTCACCTAGTTCAGTACCACGGTCGAGTTGAGGTCCCAGGGTATGGCCGCTACCGTGCACAACTAGCTACCTGGAGCCATAAGTGAGAGTTGAGTAATTTCTTGTAGACCAGTGTTCCCAACCACACCCAAATTGACAGAGGTGTGCGACCGGCAGGTTAAACAAAGGTACCACCACTACCAAAATACCCCATATACCCCTGTTATTTGTTATATATTGATATTTGATATTTTTTTTATTGATATTGATATTTATTTTGTTATAAGAGTGTTTGTGAGGGATTAGGTACCTAATGCAAATAGATTTATCACCACCGTTGTATTAATCAAGCAAAGACAATTTAAAACAGAAAAAATGATTATTACTGTTATTTTTAGAGAAATTATAGAGGCATTAGAGTCACATTTCCTCTCCCAATTTTGAACTGTTAATGTTGGAATTAATAATTTTGATTAAAAAAATCTTATGTTTGACACATGCTAAACTTACGGTACAGTGCTAAATACATATTTTCTTTTTTCTGCATTGCTCTTTCATATAGGTTCTATTACCGAAAATGCAAACATAGACACTTCTATTATGCAGCTGAAGGCTACCGATGATGATATTGGAAACAATTCTAAGCTAAGTTATTTTATTAAGAAGAGTACGCAGAGCGAGAATTTTAGATGCGATTCACATACAGGAATAATTTCAACAGCTAAACGATTGGATTTTGAAAAGGTTAAATTATACAACTTGATGTGCGAAGCCACAGATGGTATCTGCGTAAAGGATGTTCCATGTCAAGTCAGGATTATGAATATAAATGACAACTTTCCCATATTTGAAATTCCTCACTACACACTGCATATAAAAGAGGATACTCCGGTGGGAGCTCTAATCTTAAAAGTAAATGCAACAGATCAAGACGACTTTGGAGGTATAAATTACGCAATTGTTCCAAAATCTAATGAGTTTTCTATCGAAACCCAAAGCGGGCAAATCAAAACTTTACTTGCATTTGACAGAGAACATAAGAAAGAATATACAATAACTGTTCAAGCAACTGATGGTGGCCAGCCAGAACTATCTTCTAAGGTAAATGTTACTGTTATTATTGATGACGTAAATGATAATCCACCTATCTTCAAAAAGAGCAGTGATACGGTCATTGTACAAGAAAACAGAAGTCCAGGAGAAGTTATAATTAGGCTACAAGCTGCTGATAAGGACAGTGGAATAAACAATGAAATTATTTACCAAATTGTTAACAGCAAGGTCTCAGACAAATTTTCAATAGACAACCGAACTGGAGAAGTTTACACAACTGTGTCCTTTGACAGGGAAGAGGAGTCTGCTTACACTGTAGAGTTTGTTGCTAAAGACAGAGGTACGCCACAAATGACATCCAAGCCATTTGTCCTTAAAGTAAATATAGGAGATGAAAATGACAATAAGCCACTACTTGTTTCGAAAAGTAATATTTCCATATCGGAAGGGATTCTGGTTGGAACAAGTACTACTGGTGTTTTTGCACAAGATAAAGACATTGGAAAAAATGCTGAAATATCTTACCATATAATTTCAGGCAATGAAAATGGTCAATTTTCGATTAGTAGAACATCAGGTAAGAGCAAAAAATTAATATTTTAACTCATTTAATAACACTTCATAACTAGCAACGTAACTCATGTGTTTAGCTGTGTTGTTGTTGTTGTTGTTGAGTTCCAGTCCATTCGACCCTTGGTGATGTCATGAACTTACCATCTCCATTCAGCTCGGTTTTAAAGATCTTTGTTTAGTTCTTAAAAATTTGCCTTTGTGAGTGATATTGTAACACCACTTTGATGCATGTCTTCCCCTGCCTCGATTCTTCCTTGCATTATAAATTTGTCTAAACTGTTCTCTGCTCCCTTTATGGGGCCATAGTAAGTCCATTGTCCTTTTCTGGTGGTGTTCAATAGTGATCTATCTGTTTGGATTTGGACTAGTACCCATTCCTTTCGCTCTTCTAGATGTCCAGGGCCCCCTTAAGAGTCGTCTCCATATCCAATCTTTAAAGGCTTTAATCTTTTTGATTTCCGTTTCCTTGTTATCCGTGTCTCACTTCAATGTATGACAAAAGGAAATACCAGTGTTTTAGCTATTCTTATCTTGGTATTCAGTGTGATTTTTTTCTCTTTCATTCTTGTGATCAAACTGGTCATAGCTTTCCTGCCCAGCAATAGCTAGCTTCTAATTTCGTTTGTGTGATACAAGCTTTTTGTCTATGTACATCCAAGAAAACTGAGTTCGAAGTATGAGAATTGGCATTGTTAATTTCTGCCGTCGTCATTACTTTTGTTGCTTTAAATTTAGAAGTAGCCCTGCTCCTTTTTTGCTTTCTTAACACTTTTGATACGTTATTCCAGATCGTCTTTCGTTTCATCAATCAGGGTTGTGTCATCTGCCTATCTCAAGCTATTAATCAATCTACCATGGGTTTTGATGCCTAAGTTGCTATCATTTATCCCGCCATTTTTCATGATAATCTCTCTATATAACTTTAAAAATTAGGGGGATAGAATACAACCTTGTCTCACTTCTCTGCTGATTTCAAATCAATCTGTTTGGTCATGCCTTCTTTGAGCATGTACTTTTTGTCTATGGCAAAGATTCTTTATCAAGATTATTAGATGTATTTAAAATCCCATCTTTTTCATTACAGAGCAAATATTGTTGTGGTCTACTCAGCCAAAGGCTATGGTGTAATCAATAAAACAAAAATTTATTTATTTCTTTACTCCATCTGCTTTTTCCAATATCCATCTAATGCTTGCAATTAGGTGTCTAGTTCCCCTTCCCTTAAAAAATCCAGCTTCCTAAATTGATATTTCTCTGTCAATGTAGGGTATTCAGAGCTAAATAATTAATAATCTGAGAGTAAAGTTGTAAAAGATAATGATCAGGATAATTTGACTAATAAAAAATACAAACCAGAGTCTAAAAAATACTCAAACAATTACTTTGATTACAAAACATCAAATATTTTCAAAGGCGTGAAATGGTTAATATCAAACCTTATTCTCACAAATTTTTCAATGCAAATAAACCTGGGCACTCTTTGCTTTCTTCTTCAAGAACATTTGACATGTTATCTAAAATTCCAGATCTGCTTGTTTTTTTCCAAAACTTTGGCTCCGTAATTTCCATAACAGAATTTCCAATGGGATAGGTTAATTGTAGTGCTTGCTTGTCATTTTCTAATGATCAACATCTGATCAAACTATTTTTCCAATGGTTTGAATTTAATTTCAACAATACCCAACTGATTTGTTACAACTTTGCTTACTTCACTAGCTTTTTTTATTCTTTGCTATACCTTTGGCTGCACCGTAGACAATTTTCCTTTGATTTGAAAGCAAAACCACCCCCAGAGGACAATGTCGTTAACCTCCATCGGTCTGTGATGACTATAAAAGAGAATCCTACGTGTCTGTCCTGCTGGAACAGCGCTCTCTATGGATAACCAGGCCGATGCGTGAATGGCACACATGCCGCACTTGTGGCCGTCTTCTCTGCGGGCTCGCTTTTCTACACTGCGGTAATCAATCTAGAGGGCAATACATTTGGATAAAAGCTTTTAGCTTTAGATTTTTATTTTTCTTATAGCATCTGCACCTGTACTTCATTTTTAAAAAGTTATATCTTGTGGAGATATCCAGACTAGTTTTTCCTACTATCATATTTCTCTGAGTTTTTCTCGTTGTTACCAGCTCAATTTGTTGTATCTCGTTTGACTCGTTTGGTCTTTATTTCCATGCATTTTCTGTAAAGTGTTGCAATGAACCTTTTTACGATTGTAGATTTTCCCTCGGACTGCAAGAGTGTGAAACTCTACAAGTTCTAAGTGTTGTCCAACATCGCATGGCTTAAATGTTTCTTTGTCTTCAAATGACTTGAAAGTCCAAGATTAATCTTTACCTCTTGGCTTAACCTTTTTCTTTTTTCTTTTGCTTCTTTTCCTCTGCCAATTATTCAGAGTTTTATACACTTAGTGACATTATGCCAGTGGTGCCTTGTGCATTCTATTCTTAGGATGGCAAGTAGTAAGTGAAACTTGCCGCATCCTTTTGAAAATTATTGTTACCTTGATATATTTTTTTACAGTATTAGTACTGCAACTTTGAGAACGTTTATAACCTTTTTTTCGTATAGATCTCCAAATAAAGAGGATACATAAAATTACAGAGTCAGATGTCTCTGTTTTAAAAACGCATATAATTGATGCTCGGAACATACTAAAATCCTGTGATGGACAAACATGAAACGAAATACTAACTTTTTAAAGATCTGCGGTCTCTATCTAACCTAAAACGAAAAATTATCCACTGGAGTTGTTTTAACAGTGAAAGTATTGGCTGAAAGTTCTTTCTTAACTACTTTTTCATATTGATAATTATAGCATCCAGTCTGCAATATTATCTTGTTGAATTTCCACGCTACGTTTTCCTACCAAGTTTCATGACCCTACCTTTGAAAAGCAGGCTGTGACCCGAGTTTAAATGGTGAATAAACAGCCATATGCTACAGGGTAAATTAAAAATTTTCATAGTTGAGGGGTTACCTATTTCCGAATCCCTCGCTTATCTAGCCAGCAAGAATAAAACAAAAGAAGGAAAAAGTATAAAAATTTCTGTCCAAGAAAAACATTTTAACAATTTTTCTTGCAATTGTGCAAGTCTTGGCTTCCAAATATTTCATTACTTAATTACTATTTATTAAAGTTAATTATAGCATTCAATCTGTAATTCTATCTTAGTGAATTTTCTGCATGTTTTTGCAAATTTTAATGTTGCTGAGATGCTTCATTTGGTCAAGGTTATCAACTTTGTCGTCACTCACATTTTTTCAAGAACAACACAAACAACAATTATTTTAATTCTAAGGCCTGTGTTAGCAACAAGTCTAAACAAATAGTGTTACTTATGAATTCTACTCTTCGGAAGTAACAGTCACACAATCTCAAATGAATTTTATTTTTCACATTAATTTGCAACGGTAATGCAAGATGCAAGTGTTAAACTAACAGAGTAAAGATCAGAATATAATCTGTTGAAATTTCACTGTTGAGTAATCTGAAGCATGATCAAATTGTAATTTGTACCATTCTAAATGATTAGGATGAGTAATTCAACACACGTCCTTTTTGGAGAGTTGTTGGGGCGACCTAATTTTGCTTTTTAGGTAACAAACTTAAGACGGCTGGGCATTAAGTCTTGCAACAGAATCCGTATATTTAAATCAAATCCTTAATTATGAGTAAAAAGTTTCCAATATCGTAATTATTCGATTTACCGCACCCTACTCGAATAAGCCCTATACATATATATATATATATATATATATATAATCAGATGTACGAGTAACAAAGTGGTAGAGCACTATTGCTGATGACATTTCACATTCATTTGTTAATATCTATATATATATATATAAATATATATATATAATACGTCCTTTTCATTATATCGCATTTTGTTTTATACAGTAAAGCCAATTATTAATATATGATTTTTAATAAAAATAATTTCATCGATTTTTCCTTCATCCTATTCAAGGTACCCTTACAGTTACGAAAAGTCTTGACCGAGAGACCACCGACAGTTACAGTTTAACAGTGGCTGCAAGAGACAAAGGTGTGCCTGTACTTGAAAGCTCTATCTCGTTTAACGTTAAAATTACTGACATCAACGATAATGCACCAGAGTTTGATGTAACAACATTAATTGGATACGTCAAAGAAAACATTAAGGTAGGAACAAGCGTTTGCAGAGTCAAAGCAGCAGATAAAGATTTAAATTCTAATGCAAAAATCTCATATGCCCTTAGCGCAAATGACAAATTCAGAATCGATTCAAACACTGGTATTATAACGACACTGCAGGTTATGGATCGAGAGGAACAAGATGTTTACATGTTAAATGTGACTGCTACAGATCATGGAACGTCACCTCTGTCTACAACTGAAAGAGTTACAGTCAGAATTAATGATGAAGATGATAATTGCCCTATCTTTAATCCCAAGGTTTATAACGTGACCATTAAGGAAAACATTAAAGTTGGAACAATATTGCTAAGAGTTACTGCTACAGACAAGGACATCGGTCAAAACGCTAAGTTAGAGTATGGTGTACGAGAGGGTAATGACAGAGGAGCCATTTCTGTAAACCGGACAAGTGGTAAGTTTTCGTGCGGAAAGTATTTTTCTTAGCATTACCTTAGTTCCTGAAGAGTTTTTTAAGACACAAGAAACTAAAATTAACACTCTACCTCTCGGGTTTGAATCAAGCTATTTAAAATACCAGATGAAACTGTTTCTTTTCACTGAAACGTTTCACTGCTACAACGGTGAACTCTAGCTGTTATCTAGTTTTTCAGCTATTGTCAATCAAGTAAAAAATAACTGCATCCTCTCTATCCTGCATTTTTATGTTCGATGTCTCCTTTGATATTCCTAGCGACTGTGTAAATAAACCGAAGTCTTGTGTGTCCTTGATTTTACAGCCATCAGTTTCCTACGTTACTTTTTGAAAAGAATGCGTCTGTTGTTTTTAACTTTACATGCCAGAAAATAACCCTCTCAAGGTCATTAAATTACGAGCCATTGCCTATTTCGAAAGAAGTAAGGCTGCAGGTAGAGAGACCGAGTGAGACTGCAAAGAATATAAACCAACCATAATTCATAAGGTATAGTCAAGCTTGTAACAGGATGAAAGGTATGGCGACGAGGGAGAGGGAGTATTTAAGACTGATAAGGTAGATGAAGAGGAACAGTGGCTTAATGGTTAGTGCAGTTGTACCGTAAACCAAAAGGTTTTGGGGTTCGATTCCCCGAACAGACGGAAAAAATTAAACTTTACAAGGGTACCGTCTGAGCCCCTTTTACTGGGGAAAAATGAAGTTAAAACCAAAAATGTAGAAAAGCTAGTTGAGAGCCCAAAGTAAATTATTTGAGTGCAAAAGGTAAGGGAAGCTATTCAAACGTTAAAAATAAGAAAAGTAGTTTTTACCAGTAGGAATAGTTGGCAATATTTTGCTGCCTTTGTACCTTTTCAAGCTGAACTGTTTGATGTTCTTAACAACTTTATCCTCTGGTGTTTGCACATCCTTACAAATATATTCTATCAAAATATTCTCATTAGTAAACATTTGGTTACGATCTGTAATGCTGTGGGTTTTTTTCATGTTAAATAGAAATGGGTTGAACAGGCTAGCATCATGGCCGGTTTTCATAAAAATTTCTTAGTGAGAAGTTTCAAATGGCACTTCTACTATTGAAGTGTGGTGCGTTGGACATAACGTAGTCGAGGCCAGCGAGCACCCTTATTTGACACTATTTAGAAAAAGAAAGTTCCATAAGCCTTTGGGTGTACAATACGTATGCTTGAATCCCTGTGTGAAGCATTTGCACCAGATTGCTGAGTTTGTCGAAGGAGGCAATGGTATAGGACAGTTTATGCCGTCGGGGTAGAGTGGCATACTCTGTTGAATATTTTTTGTTTGGATTTGACACAATCTTCTTTTAGAGTATTGATATTAGACCTCATGTAATGGTATCATAAACGATAGTAGACTTCACAAGAGGCCTGAAGAAGTTCTTGTGCAGGTTTTTTGACAACTTCAGACAACCAGCAAAAGTCATTCGAAGACCATCATGATTTTCATCTTACGAAAAGGACAGACTATACTAGTCAATTACTGAAGTCCTTACAAATTGGATAAGGATCTAAAGATTTCAGACATTCAATAAAATAAGCAATAAGATAGATGACAAGAAAACAAAGAAAGTTGTGAGCTACATATATATATATATATGTATATATATATATATATATATATATATATATATATATCACGATAATTATTAAATGAACAGTTGAAGAGTCTCTTTAAGAAAAATCTGGATTTTGCAGATAGGTAAACCATATGAAGATTACAGCATAATTGTGGCAAAGCTTAATGAATCTAATTTACTTTTCTTAAATTATATTCACATGCACAGAAGTGAATCACCCAAAATATTTCAAGCTTACTACAATCGAAATTTATTTGAATTGCAAAAAGTCGAGGNTATGTATATATATATATATATATATATATATATATATATATCACGATAATTATTAAATGAACAGTTGAAGAGTCTCTTTAAGAAAAATCTGGATTTTGCAGATAGGTAAACCATATGAAGATTACAGCATAATTGTGGCAAAGCTTAATGAATCTAATTTACTTTTCTTAAATTATATTCACATGCACAGAAGTGAATCACCCAAAATATTTCAAGCTTACTACAATCGAAATTTATTTGAATTGCAAAAAGTCGAGGAGCCGTGGCTTAATAGTTATTGCAACTGCACCGTAACCAAGAGGTTAGGGGGGTTTAATTCCCCGAGCGGGCGACTTTGGAACTTCACAAAAAAAAAGCCATGGGTTGGCGTCAGGAAGGGCATCCAGCCAGGAAATTCCTCACTGGCAAATCCAAGTCCCTACGAAGGGCACCGTCTAGGCCCCAGTTACTGGGGGAAATGAGTTTTTAGATATTATGTAAGTATTAATTTTATGAAAAGGATTCGAAAATGAATTAAACCATAATGCTACAAATACGAGAGGAGGAAGAGTTGCTAATGCGTTTTTATATAACTCACAGATTATAGATAAGTTGGATATAGATTCAACCCTTTTTTAAGCAGAAGGATAAACTAAAGCAATCTAACTGTTGAAGTCTAAAAGTAAAAAATGTAAGTCCGAATATCGATATACAGCCATAATAATTAAGTACTAATTTTATAACTATTCCAATACTTGCTGTATTTTTGAACTGGTTAAAGTCTCTAATTTTTATTTAAGATGTATCTTCAACTAGGCAAGAGTATAAAATTCTTTGACCTTTAATGGTACATTGCCATTAATATGTGATTTTGTGAAAAGTAATAAAATTAAATGTGATTAAATTAAAGGTAGTGTTAATCAATCAAGCAAGCAATCTATAACACAGTGGTAAGACCAGGTATGATGTATGGCATCGAAACAGTTCTGGTGACGAAAAGGCAGGAGAAGAGGATGGAAGTGAATGAGATGAAGATGCTGCGGTTCTCCATCTGAAAAACAAGGATGGATGGAATCCGAAATGAGACAGTACGGGACACACTGCGGGTGGTCAGACTGGGGGAGAAGTTGAGAAAGTCTAGATTGAAGTGACTCGGACACGTGATGCGTATGGATGAGGCGTATGTAGGAAAGCGGGTGATGGGAATGGTACCACCAGGAAAGAGGAAGCGTGGGAGACCAAAGAGACGGTTCTCTAACTCGGTTAACAAGGACATGAAGGTGGTTGGAGCCTCTGCAGAGGTCACCACCGACAGGCAGAGATGGAAAGCGATAGTCCGCTGTGGCGACTCATAAAGGAAAAAGACGAAAGAAGAAGAAGAAGCAATTAATCCTATTGATACAACAAATATGTTTATAGATATTTTGTGAGAAACTTCCCCAACAATCCCTTTTAATTCAGTGTTTAGAAATATTAGCCTTGACATACCGGATCCCATATAACTTACTATCAATTACGTTTTAGCCTCCAGGAGGAGTTCAAAAACCATCCAGTTTCTTTAGCGAGTGAAAATATCCTTTTCATTGCATTTCAATACCTACACTTTGGTCATAATTGTAATATTTTTAAAAAGTCAAGTCATTAAGAGAAAGCTCCTAATATTTGTAGGTGAAATCATTGTTGCTGGTCGTGTTGATAGAGAGTATTCTGAACTGTACCATCTAAAAATAAGAGCTGGTAAAATTACCTGTGGCATTACCGAGGGTAGTGGGACAGGATCAGGTAAGTGCTAAATATCCGTTATTTACCATTAATATAAAGGGAAATTTTTACAGCTGAAACCAGAATAAAAATAATGCAAAAATTTCACATATTCAAATTTAAAACCCAAAATTAGATAAAATTAAAACAATGAAAATTTTCTTGCCGAAATTCTTGAAAATCTCCTCAGGAGATATCTTTCTTGTCCGGTTTCTTTTGATTCTTGTTACAGAAAGTGGTAAAATAAGATGTTCCGGTCAGCCTGGTCCTTGGTCAAGTTCACAATAAAAAGTGAATCTCAGAATAAATACAATTCGTATATGTTAAAGTTAGCACCGCACCGCTACATTTATATTCCTTTTACATATAAGAAACGTTGTTATTTTATGATTTACATTATTTTCTTGGTTAAATATTACAACTTTGTCTTGTTTTAATGCTTTCAAATGTTCCCTTTTCAATTCATGTTTTTTCGCACATTATTTAAAGTTTCTTGAATACATTTTTTCTGTTTCTTCAATTTCAACACAACCAATAAAAATCAAAATCTTGAAAATAAACTTTATGGACTCAGAGAAAGCCATAGATGTAAGATCTTTATCATGTCATGAGTCGTACGCTTTTTCTGTTCCACGTTTCGAGAGATACTTCTCCCATCGCCAGCCTGACAATGGCAGAAGCATCTCTCAAAACGTAGCTCAGGAAAAGCATACGACTCAAGATATGATAACGCTCTTACGTTTAATTTTGAAAGTGTTAAGAGGTGCTGAATTAAAATACAAATTTCAATTACTAGCTTTCGTTTGAAAATAGCCATAAGCTTTTTCCGAGCGAAGTTTTGAGAGATACTTCTCCCATTGTCAGGCTACTGTAATGACTAGATACGGCTGTTTTATACTTTGATAGTGCAGACCTACGCGTAGACAGGGCTTGAGTTGTCTTGGGAAGTGGCGCCATACCTATGTTGTGCTTGTNACTTCTCCCATTGTCAGGCTACTGTAATGACTAGATACGGCTGTTTTATACTTTGATAGTGCAGACCTACGCGTAGACAGGGCTTGAGTTGTCTTGGGAAGTGGCGCCATACCTATGTTGTGCTTGTTGTGTTTCTTACACCAAAGCTCTTACTTCTATAGTAATTTCAGTGTCAGCGCGGACGTTTTCGATAATAAGCAAAGCCTTTTTAACCCTTGACTGCAATGTTAAGGTCAAGCCTTTTGCACAGTTAGTAAATGTCTCCTCGTCCACCTAAACTTTTTCCTGATTTATCTATTAACAAAGAAGAATTTTAACGTGTTTGAAACAAAGTGGTTTTCTTGAATACCCGATCATAAGCGTTAGTACTATATTCACCGACACCATTTAAAGGTTCTTGTATAGTAATTTTCAGTTTGATATTCATTTCGCCTGGACGTGTCTCATTTAAAATGCTGATAACATTCTTTATAGCAACGTATTTTTCTTTAAAGATTATTTGCTTTTTCACCACAGACAGCAACCAAAGTCACACGTAAGATTGTTTATTGAAAAACTTAGAGAAAAAAGTTATAAAAAGAACATAGAACACTTTAAAATCCAAATTCTCACCGTTTCTCACCGTAGCGGTTTTAGTCCTTTCGGGTAACGGTTTTCTGCCTAGCTTCTGATTCAATCAGCGAACACCATCCAGCTCGATCATCTGCATTCACACTCTCCATGCCATACATTTTTATGCCGATGTTCAGAGTCGCTATTCGCATCTTCGTGTTTGGCTCCGCTCGCTTACTTTCCACAGCAATTAAGCATTCACTGCTTAATTGCCATTTGTCTGCATAAGATTGTCCGTGGCATTTAGTTCAAAATCCAAATTGAACTTCACATAATGGAATGTTCTATTTCTTTCGTTGAATGAACAACAAAGGTGTTTTACCAAATGGAAACGGGTCAACACCGTAGAGTGAAAAAAGAGATATGGAATTTAGCTTTAGATACTATATACATAAGACGGTTCTCTCCAAATAATTTTGGATTCCAAGTTAAAAATTTCTCTTTAATCATCTTGCTTATCCGCATTTATTGACCCCGGTGATAAATCAGCATTTTTCTATCAATAACGCTGAATACAAATATGCAATTTGTTTAAAGCGAAACAATATTGTAATCGCAGACTTGTTTTTCAGTAAAAGTAAAAAAATTGGCGATGACAAGATCTTCTCTTTCTTATAGATCAGCAAGTTAAGTGTAACCTAGTTGCAACTGAGAAGGCTTGTATTAACGTGTTGAATAGGAAATCGATGTTTTTTATATTAAAAACATTTAATGCATAGTTTCTGTCTAATGATAAACTGAAATGCAAGGAGCAATTGATTCTACAAGGTGGAGAAAACTTGGTTAATAAGGTGGGGATATTTGTTACGGGACCTTCTAACCGGTTTGATAAATCGAGAGTTTCTTAAATTGGGTATTAGTTAAATCGGGAGGCTCTTATACAGGTTTGACCAAAATATTGCATTCAAAAGGAAGGAGCTATTACTTATGGTCCCTAGATCAAGAAACTCGTGAATTCCAGTATTAGTTAAATTGGCAGTCTCGTGTATTTCAATTATTAATGACCAGATAGTTCTTATCCCAATACTACTTGCAAAGCTGTAGTTTACGTATTTATGTCATGTTTACTGACTGCTAATTTCCTTTTTGAATTTGATAGGTGAGGGAACAGGGAGAGCTACAAATAATAAAACTATTGCCGATGTATTCATCAAAGTAATTGATGTAAATGATAATGCCCCACGCTTTGATTCAAGTAGTCAAGTAGTCCATTATTTTCGAGACAGTAGTTTAGTTCACGTAATGAATATAACAGCAAGAGATGATGACACTGGCAAAGGAGGAGAGATTAAATTTAGAAAAAAAGATGAAAGGCCGGTAGGTATAGATATATTATTAGCTTTTGGCGAAGAGGTATTTGTTTTTCCATAAGCCATACAGAACTATTTTCTTCCTTTTGTAAAGCTGCTTGAATATCCACAAGTTTATTATAATATTACAATTATTTGTTTTTATAAAAATCTAGAAAATTCCTTTCCGTCCCATTCATTTATTAACATTCTTTCTTGATGGATCTAATTTGGAAGTTTTTAATTTGGACAATTGATACAATTTTTTTAGGTGATCATTTTAAGGGGAAGCTGGAGCCAGGAAAAGAATTGCTTTGACCCTGTTTCAAATCCCTTCTTTTCTTGTACTTTTTTGAGATCAAATATATAGTAGTTTCTAAAATATGTATGCTACAACATTACCATTTCTTTTAAGGTAGAAAAAGGTGCCTTTACTTAGATGCCTTTTAAAGCTTAGAATTTTTTACTTCTGTAATATTTTTTCCAAGTATTGAAAAAATGACTGCTTGATTAAATAATGCAGTAACATTCTCTTCAACAAAAATTACTTTTAATTTAATTAAATACCTAAAACTAGGATGTAACGTGTAGTTTTAAAGTCACCTCATGGTTTTCGAGCTATAATGTATAACTTGCCATATGATTGAGTTACTAGTTCATTCAGATGAAAAATGCCACTAAAATTATGAGCTATATTATTTTGTAAAAAATCTATTTTGAATCTCAGATTCCCTTTAATATGCGATTTTGATTTTTTTCTAGTTTTTATTACAGGAGTGTTTCTCTCATATTTCAATTCTAGTTTTAAACTGAGTTGCGACACTACAAAATTGTCTGGGTGTTTTTTGTTTTTCTCCAAGAACCAAAAAAATCCTAGACATTTTAAGGCATTTGATAAAGATGTTTACACTTGCTGTATTAATTTTCTTTCGATATTTCTTGTGTTACTCAAGCTGATCATAGCAACAATAGCTCTATTTCAGTTATTCCTGATGAAAGACCAGGATTCTGGTGATTCTTGATGTTGTGTTATGTGTCATACAAGTGATGATACCAAACGAAACAGGCATCCAAAAATAGTTGACAGCCGTAAATAAAATATCAAATAAACCTTTAAAGGAATGTATTGTAGTAAAAACAAGTTAACAATAAAACACGACTGCTTTTTATATATTGATGCATCAGTAACGAGGCAGAGGCAAGCCAGTTCAGGTCGTACTCAGTGCAGATGCTTTCGGAAGAGTACTGTACCAAACTCCATGGTTTGTATCTGACTAAACTTGCCAAATTGGTCTTTTGTCGCATCCCCATCTTATCTCATCTCATCGGCTTGAGAACTATTAATTTTAATTGTTGATGTTGTTAAAATTAAGTACTTTGAAATCGATTTAGTTTATAAAAAGGTAAGCTCTAATATGTTGATTTATTTCGTAGTTTAAGGTAAATGGCAAAGAAGGCAGACGTGTCATAGTGGAAGCCTACGATCAAGGAACACCTCAGCTGGCAGCTAACACAACAATTACAATTGTCAATGAGTGAGGCACTATTTTTGTATTGTTAATCTTTAACCATTATTCTTAATTTCATTTGTTACTATAGTAAATAAACAAAATTTTATTTCACTTATAGAAAGATGGTAAAGAGAGAATTTCACTTAAAATCGTTTTAAAAAGCCAATCACAAATGATTGGGCTCTCTTCAATACGTTTTTTTCCCTCATTGGTAAAATACTGTTTGATTCTCTTTTCTCATTCCAGTCTCTTCTCCAAGGCAAGTGCGAGATAAAGTAAAATGAGAGGATTTTAATTTATAACTACTGTACTTTGAAATATGCAAGAGCTTTTTTTAGCAAGTATTAAGTAGGAATTTCCTCTTATTTCAATTTTAAAATCCTGTTTCAAGATGTCCTTAAAGGTGATAAGCACAAAGGTTAAACCAAAAGCAAATTGTTTTTATTAACAATTTTGATAACTTTTCTGTAATTATTTTAAACTGTAATAGGATGCTTGAAATTGTAATAACATTATAGTATAAAATTGTACGTGAAATTGTATTACGTATTTTCACTTTGCCAAGCTTGGATATAATTATGATGCAATTGATCTCTTTCTGTCTTAGGAATCAGTGTAATGCGATGTTATTTACCTTGTCTGAAAAAGGCCAGCTTAATGTTCTCACACTGTGTACTTTCAAGAAGCAGCCAAAAGAAAAGAAAGTGGTGTTAGATGATAAGATAGCTGTAAGTATATGTTATATATTCCATTTTTGCTAAAAAGAGAATTGAGTGCTGATACAAATAAATATTAATAAGTAAACTGAATTTGAGAAAAGCTCTCTGTTACTACGACGTATCATTTACTTTCTTAAAGGAGAGAGTGCAACATCGAAAGAGATAAAAAAAGCTAGGTTTATTACATTGAAATCACTTACCTAAATTTTGCTTTATTTTTCAACCGTTGAACCTTTTTGCTTTGCATTATAACAATTAAAACGTCTAATAATGCTTGTGTCTTTTTTTTTAATTGATTAACTTGCAGCTGGAGTGTGAGGCAGACGGAAATACATCACCGATGTACCGTTGGCTAAAAGATGGCAGTGTCATATCATCACCATCAAAGTCTAATTTGTTTGTAATTCAGAAAGCTCAGCAAGATAATGAAGGTTTTTACTCTTGTGTTGCCTATAATGCAGCTGGAAACATACAGTCGGCAGCAGTCTCTATTGAAGTATTTGGTAGGTTATTTTACATGTACACTGACGTTTATTGTTCTACTAGCTGCAGTTTTCAGTCAATTGTTATATAATCATGATATTACTGTGTAAAGCAAGCTGAGTATCCTTATTTTTACTGGATGAAAGGGCAATTCAATTTTGTTATAAAGTGAAAAGAAAAGGAGTAAAGGGAATTTAGTTTTAGAGCAAAAACAGGTAAGAGAACTTTAGGAGACCTTTGTACATAGTGACATGTCTAGAAGAATTAAAGTATACATGACATCAATATAGTTCTGATAGAAATTATTAAACTAACTCGGAAAGAACATTTTTCTCCTCCTTATGTAATGATGATTATATGCCCTTTATCTCCTAAGATAGTCTTAAATCTTTTACTACTTTTCTTTGGTTTTTCAAAAATTTTCATTAGTAACAAAATATAAAATATTTTGTAACTCTTGAAAATTCAGAACTTTATGGACTCAGAGGAAGCCATAGATGTAAGAGCTTTATCATGTCATGAGTCGTAAGCTTTTTCTGAGCTACGTTTCGAGAGATACTTCTCCCATCGTCAGGCTCTGACCGATGAGCCTGACGATGGGAGAAGTATCTCTCGAAACGTAGCTCAGAAAAAGCTTACGACTCATGACATGATAAAGCTCTTACATCTATATCTTCAGATCTATTTTTCATTTTCCTTGCAATATTCCTTTAAGGGTTTCAACAAACAAACTTCACTTATTCAAAAACTAAAGTCCCTTGACAAATTTACAAATTTGTGTCCTTCACTGAACTTNCTAACTCGGAAAGAACATTTTTCTCCTCCTTATGTAATGATGATTATATGCCCTTTATCTCCTAAGATAGTCTTAAATCTTTTACTACTTTTCTTTGGTTTTTCAAAAATTTTCATTAGTAACAAAATATAAAATATTTTGTAACTCTTGAAAATTCTGAACTTTATGGACTCAGAG
Source organism: Morbakka virulenta (assembly GCA_003991215.1). Lineage (NCBI taxonomy): Eukaryota > Metazoa > Cnidaria > Cubozoa > Carybdeida > Carukiidae > Morbakka > Morbakka virulenta. The sequence continues at coordinate 1,995,007 of RDPX01000019.1, forward strand.
GAAGCCATAGATGTAAGAGCTTTATCATGTCATGAGTCGTAAGCCTTTTCTGAGCTACGTTTCGAGAGATACTTCTCCCATCGTCAGGCTCTGACCGATGAGCCTGACGATTACTATTAATACAGCCTTCGATTTCCTTGCATCTGCAGCCTACATCCAACGACGGGTTGGAAATAGATGTAAGAGCTTTACGATATCATGAGTCGCAGGCTTTTTCTAAGCTACGTTTCGAAAGATACTTCTCCAATCGTCAGCCTACTAAAATGACTAGGAACTGCTGCTTTTATACCTTGGTAGTGCGGACCTCTGTGTGGACAGGGATCGAATTGTTTCTAGGTGTGGCGCCATACCTATGTTGTATTTGTTGTGTTGGGTTTTTTTGTGCTGGAAGCCATATTTCTATAAGGCTGTAGGATTTTCTGTTAATTTGACTGTTGTGCTGTAGGAAATGGATTGTTTCTTTTATTTTCCTTGCTGTTGTGATGATTTTCTTGTCTATAATTCTTTTATTTTCCCAGTCAAAGGTATGATCTTTTGTCCAGCAGTGTTCTGATATTTCATGATTCTCTGTGTCACCCTTTCGAACAGCTCTCTTGTTTTCTTTTTCCCCTTGATCCAAGGAACGCTTTGATTCGCCAATGTATGGAGAAGAACAATCCTTACATTGTAGTCTGTAAACCGTGTTGTTCCTCTCTTCAAGTGAGACTGAGTCCTTTGGTTTTGAGAGAATCTTCCTTAAGGTGGATGTAGTGAACAAGAAACATTGAATGTTGTGTTGCCTGAGAGTGCGTCTTTGGTACTCAATGGTGTTCTTCATATAACGCAGATTTATACGTTTCAGGGATTTCTATCTTCATGATTAGTTACAGTGGTTCTGTGTAACGCTACCTGGACATCCCTAGCATGGTATTCATTAGAAAAGAGAACCTTCTGGAGGCGTTTTTCTTCTTTTCTAAGGTCATATGGGCTGGAACTAATGCTTCGTGCTCTTCCAAACAGAGTGGTGATGACATTATTACGAAAGGAGACTGGATTATGTGATACAATATTAAGGTCCTAGTTAGGTGTGTGTTGGTTTCCGTAGATGGTAAGAGAAATGCTGCAATCTTCATGCCTTTTTACTAAGACATCCAGGAAGGGTTTTTCTCTTTCTTCTTTTTCCACGGTGAATATAATGTTTGAGTGAAGGCTGTTGATGTGTTCAAAGAAACCTTGTGGGTGATCCTTTTTAATGATTGCAAAGACATCGTAGACGTACCTTTCCCAGGCAGTTAGCCCTTGGTCTGTTGTTGATAATGTCAGCGATGGATTGGGTGTGATGCATAAGTAAGGATTGAGCTTTAATAGTTTTCAATTTGCCACCCCCTGAACTCCCGTCGCCGCCTTAATACTACAACACGCGGTACACATCAGACGATTAATGGATTCAGGGTAAAGTCAAAGAAAGTGCAAACAACTAAATTTGCTCAAACTTGTAATTTAATATTTCATAACATCTATGTAAGTTCGCTGGAAAAAATTACACTCCAAAGGTTTTACGTTTTCTTTTATTTTAATCTTACCTTACCTTAATCTTACCTTATCAAAGACACAATTTTTGCTACAGCAGCATTGCTACAGCAATCCGGTATACTATTTTTTACAGTACTTTCTATACAAAAGATATTAATATGCCATGTTTTGAAGATGAAATAAAAATTGCAGCTGGTTTGTGGTAATATTACTTAAAAATCTTTTGTATTTCTCTTCTAGAGAAGCCTCGAATCATATCTCAGCCTGTTGATGTCAATGTTGCCCTGGGTGCTGATGCAACTATGAGTATTGTAGCTAGTGGAGATCCAAAGCCAGAATATCAGTGGTATAAAGGCAAATACCCTTTCAATGAGGGGAAGGGATACAGGACAAATAGTTTAACACTCCCAAAATCAATTCGTCAGGACCAAGGCGAATACTATTGTGTAGTTTCAAATGCCGTTGGCCGTGTACAAACACGAACACTGACTTTTAGAACTTTTGGTAAGTCCGTTTAGTCTACAATTGTTTTTTAAAAAGTTAAGAAATTAATACTTTAAATTCCTTGGTACACTTTTCATTGTTTGTGTTATGACAGCATACTTAACAGTTAATATATTTGTATCATTCAGTCATTTTCAGTCACAAATTGGATTAAAATTAAACTTCTTCTTCCTCTTGTTGCTTTTATTTTTGCTTTTACTGCTAGCTAAGGGGTAAAAAAATGATAAAAAATGGATAAGAATTGTCATCAACTAAAATTAAAAATATACCATTACCAACTTTTTTCTGTTAAAATACCCGAGGTCTTTACAACGTTCTGTGAAAATAACATGGTACTTATTTGTAAGCATTTCATTTTTAAGCCTATAGGGTAATATACAATCTATTCTTTACAATCAATACAAACCTTACATTACTATAAGGTTCTCTACATATTTGAAGGAGGATTCTCCATGATTACTTAAAAACCAGAAAAAAACCCGCTTTTTTTGGGGGGGGGGGTGGAGGTTCTACAAAAAAACGATTGATTTAAATCGACAAAAATAACTTGCAGATGTAAGAGAAAAGACAAGGGAAAACTTTTTGTTATGTTTTCAGAGCAACCCCTTATTACGAAGTGCCACAAATTTTCAGTTCAGAGAGCTGTTAAAATAACTCGAAGCAAAGGACGCTTTTTTTCATAGTACTAATCTTCTTGAACAATCTCTGCGATTTTGTTACTTCTTTAACTATCATGCTTCGACTCAAAACATATAGGGTGCTTTCAGTTTTTGACTTGAATAGGGTAGACGTCATCTCTCAATCTCCCATCAGGAAGGTGTACAGTAAAATGAAAATTTAATTCTGTAAGATAAAAACAAAGCGACCGACAATGCTTTGACAGGCAAAGGCGCCACTGTGGCAGGAATTACCAGAATTCTTCAAAATACCTCAAAATTCCAAGAAGGAGTGTTGCTTGGTAATTTTCCTTCCGTAACGGATGTAGCCTGTTAACTTACGCATCTATTAAAGGAGAGTAAATATGATAGTTATATTTAATTTCTTAAAATACTCAGCATTCTACAAGTTTTTTTTGAAGTTTAAACGTTGTAAAGATTTTGAGCCATTTTTAAGTCAAGCATTTTTCATACCAGCTTGGTATAATTTCTTGTAATTAATTTGAACAGTTTATTTTCCAAGTATACGGCAAGTAAAAGTGTGGAATTTTTTTATTAAGAAGCCCTTCATCTATCGGTAACGAACCTTATACTTAAGTTAGATGGTGTCGATCATACAACTTATTGGACGAACAGATGATATGCTTTAACTTGATGGAATTGATGGCCAGAAAGACACCGTTCCACCAAATTTCTAATTTTGCAAGAGTATCATTGACATTTTGGAAATTCTTGACTTTATCAACTCAGTGCTTGATAATGTTGTAAAGCCACAGCATTATCAACAGCAGACCAAGGGTCAACTGGTTGGGAAAGATACTTTGACGATGTTTTCGCAATTATTTAAGAAGATCATCTATCATCTATTCAAGATTTCTTTGACGCATCAACAGTTTTCACTCTAATACCTGGAGAAAGAAGAATAATGACAATTGCCCATCCTTGATGCCCCAGTGAAGAGAAAAGGAGATTGAACCATTTCTGTTGCAATCTGCAAGACAACATCTTACATTGACCAGCACCCTAAAAACTCATCACACCATCCAGTTTCAGCTGGTTATTCTGTCATCACCACTCTCTATGGAAAAGCAAGAAGCATCATTTCAGGCCCATTCGACCTCAGAAAGAAAGAAAGGAATCTTCAAAACGTTCTCTTATCCAATGGACACTATACTATGGATGCTAAGCAGGCATTAAAAAAAACTAGCAGGTCTAATCATGAAGGCGACAAAGAATCTGTAAGGCAAACATGTCTTAGGAATGTCAAGGACATCAGTAAGGACCTAAGACGAACTCTCCGACAACATAATATCAAGTGTTCATTTTTCATAACATCCACCCTAAGGGCGATACTCTCAAAGTCAAAGGATCCAGTTCCATTTAAAGAGAGAAACAATGTAATTTACAGACTACTTTGTCAGGACTGTACTATCCTCTACATTGGAGCATTAATGCACTCCTTGAGTCAAAAAGGTGACACCAAGAGTCATGAAATGGCGAGCACTGCTGGACAAAAGATCACACCTTTGACTAGGAAAATGAAGATTCTGTTCATTTTTCACAACAGCTACTATTATAGTAATACTCTCGAAGCCAAACGATCGAGTTTCACTTGAAGAAAGAAACAATATAATTTACAGATTACATTGTAAAGAACTCTCATCTGGCATCTACATCTAAATTTGGCTTTAGGCACTGCAGAAAAAAAAGCACAACAAACACAGCATACGTGTAGTGCCACTTCTAGAAACAACTTAATACCTGTCACCAAGCACGTCCAAACTATCAAAGTATTAAAAAGCTATACCTAGTTTTTTTAGCAGCCTGACGATGGAAGAAGTACCTCTCTCGAAACGTAGCTCAGATAAAGCTTTCATTGTATTCAGCTTATCTATGGTGTTTTGTATGCTGAATAGTGTGCATGATTCTAGACTGTATTGTCATATGCATATTGACTCGATTGAGATGGAAGGCATTCGTTTAGATCGTTCACTTACAAGCTGAACTAGCTGGAACCCAAAATGGAATCGTGTTTAAGTTAAAAAAAAGTTGTCATAGGATGAATATCTCACAGTCAAGTTACAAGTGGTTTTTACAGCCACCAGTGAAGAAATTCTTTGAGGAATCGTACTTTACTTTAGAAAAGTCATTGAGGACGATTATTGTCAATTGACTCGTGTTTAATTCTTTTTTCATATTATCTCTCAGCTTTATCAAGGCTGAACTATTCAAAAAATATTTCCTGTCACAAGTAACCCTAGAGTTGACGTCTCTATACAAATTCGATAAGCCGGTTCGAAACAGTTAAAATATTTCAAAAGGGCAGGTAAGATAACGATGATTTGATGATGAGATTTTGTATTTGATGTTGCTACTTTATTGATTGGGACATTGCAGCCTTCCAAAGAATAGAAAATTTGTTGTTCCCGGTCAACAGGTTAATAGTATGCTTTAGGAGAGAGCAGTTAATTTTACCTACCATCTATACTCGTCAGAACCAGTCAATATATCATTGCTTCTCACATTCAAAAGTGTTAAAACGTCTTGATAGTTAGTGCAATAGAGGTCAAAATAAGTTAAATAATCACTTTTCCCAATTTTTTTGTAGATTATAATTTAATTAGGTAGCTTGGCTTACAGAACTGTTTTCTTTTTGAGACCTGCACTGGCAATATTTGCAAAGTATTCATTTAGCTTGGCTTAAATACCTTTCTTGGAAAAACATTTTAAAAACTCTTAAAAACTGCCGATAGTTTTACCACCTATTGTTGAAAAAGAGAACATTTTCTACCTATTTTCGAACTATCATTTTCAATGCATTTTCTAATTAGCGTTAAGGAAGGAAGTTAAAACAACCACAAATTTAAAACTGTTCATAAAATGTTCCAGAGAAAGCAAGAGTTTGTTAAAAAACCCAGCCATTTCAGAATATAAGTCAGTTACTTTCAATTAAATAAAAATGTTCTTAGACTAAATTCTAGTTGATGTTCTCGACATTAGCATTCTTTTTTCGTTTCTCTTATATTTCAGAAGCTCTCATGGATAATAATGGATAATGGATAATCAAGCTAAACTTACTTTCGAAACAGGCTAATTTTTTGTTGTCTGTTTACCGACATGTTTTCCAATCGAATTATCATTTAGGACTATTTTTCGAACAATTTTCATTCTTGTTTGTTTTGCTAGGCATACAAGACTTGTTAAACCTATATTGTCTGTGGTTTTGAAATTTAAGAATTTTTGCCAAAATGTCCTGTGCCAGCTCCCACCCTAAGCCATATTTTTTTACACCTCTGCTTCTGTAAATATTTTGGTCAATAGTAAATTAGTCATTAGTTGATTACAAACCACAGAGATTTCTTTTTTCATCTGTGAAGTAGCTAACAATACAGGCCCCCAGGTAAAAATCCGCAAAAATCTGGCGTAGATCTTATTGATTACCGCTCACTGTGGCTCTATGATCAGCCTCTCACTGTTCACCAAGACAGCGATGAAAGATCTACAGGCCTTCAGATATAAAAAGCACTTTTCAAGCCTTTTTGGTGCTACCTAAATAGCACTATTTAGGTAGCACCAAGAAGATTTCATACTATAAGTATGAAATCTTCTTGGTTGTTTATATTTCCCTACCTTTTGTTAATTTAATATTAAAACTTTTTTCACTTTTAGAGAAAGGACAAATCCTTAAGCTTACACTCAATGTTTCCAAACCAAATAGTCAAGCGAACTGCAATTATTTCGATAAAAGGAAGTTTGAAAAGGACTTAAGTAACATTCTTGGCAAAAACGTTTTCGTCACAGAAATGAAAAATTCAAATATTTGTAACTTGACTGCTTGCAGTTCAAGTCCTTGCCAAAATGATGGAAAATGCAAGCTAACTCAAAATGGTTACAATTGCTTGTGTCAAGCAGGTTGGACAGGCAAGAACTGTGAAGTGGATAAAGATGAATGTAAATCAAGTAAGTTATGATTAAATCTATAAATTCCTTTCTTCAGATATGGTTGCAAAAAATTTTTAGTTACGAGCAAGCGCCGGTATCTTCAGGTGGTTCACCAAGAGGCCTTGATGGCCATTAGCGCTGGTTCGGATCCATTTCTGCATTTCAAAAATATTTTCACTTTTCTACAATACCAAATTCTCTATATCTATATTTTATTAAAATCACAATTATTTTTATTGCCCTCCATGTATGTTGGGATCAATTAGACCTTGAACAGAAAATTTCCGTTCTGCAGGAAACTCGTTCCTATGCACGTCATTTGGACTAGATAACCGCTTCTCGGCATCTTGGCTAAGATCAAGTGTAGTGCTCTGGTCTCTCCTTGGTCGGGGTTTTGACTACAGGGCCCAACCATGCAGGACAGGGCTCTCGAGATGCTTGAGCCTTGGATGAGAACCAACTCAAGAGGAAGGGCCTTCCCACAGAGGGTCCAGGGAGGGCGATCCTTATGTTTTGCATTTTGTGGTATCTTGCTTGCTTTATGTCCCACTTTTCTTGATCTCTTGCTTCCCTTCGGGTCTTTCATAGATGGATATCTGTAAAAGAAAAAAATGCGTTCCATCAATGAAAGACCCGTTTGGACTAGATGTTTGACGATAGGGGGCTGAGGGGACAAACGGCGCCTCTATGATAGGCATGGGCACTGATCCGAATCCGGTTTAGCATATGCATATTTTTCATTTTTCTATAATTCAAAAGCGTCTTCATCTATATAAGATTATTTTCACAAATTCGTTTTAGTTCGATTACGTTTAGTCTCATCTTTTGCCAACAAAGAAAAAATTAATTAGCTAATGGCTTACGTGGTAAATTTTTTTCATGAAATGACATGGGCTAGGGTACGGATTTAGAGTTGGAGGCTTTGATTTACCGAATCCCCTGGATGGCAGGTTTAATGGTCAAAAAACAAAGTTCTAGTAGTGCAGAGTAAATAAAAGGTAGTATGCACTATTACTATGCTTATTCTTGTAACCTTGAAACCTCATGTTAAAAATCTAACTTCTTAGCAAGGTGTAAGATAAAATTGTACAGAAAAGCCCAGCTTGATAGAGATAAATGTTCCTTTCAGAAGAATATTGTAAGATTGTAAGTAAAAAGTCATACCTAAATAGAATTACGTAAATACGCAAAAGACCGTTCGGGAGATTTTAAACATGTAGAAAACTGTTTTATTTTTATTTTCATATAGATTAAACAAATATTTTAGCTGGGATAAAATTGGCTATCTTGTAGCATGAGATGGATTGAAAATGTGAAGAAGAAAGATGTTGTTCTGATCAAAAGTTATTTTTTAACAAATACCCCTTTTCCATGTCAGCTTAACTAAAATTTGGTTTTGTCTTATTTAACAATTGAAAAAAAGGTAAGATCGCATAGATTTTCTACTGTTTTGGGGAAATTATACCAACAAGCGTTCCTTGTCGGCAGCTTGAAATAAATACCTTAATCGATCAAATAAGCGCCCGAATGCTTATTTAATTTTATTGTTTTCAGGGGGGCGCTTTTCGAGAGGGGCGCTAATTTGATAGGGGCGCTTATTCAAACGATTACGGTAGTGGACGGTGAATTAAAGAAGTTTCCTGATAAGAAAAACAGAAAAGAATAAAAATTGTTGAAGAAAAAGTGTTATTCTTTCTTTTCCTAGGGTTCCCTTCCCTCCATGCAAGGTATCGAATTTTTCTCCGTGAATTCTAAAAATTCCAATAAGCGCGCTCCCTCTAGAACAAAGCGGCCACTTATTCGAAAAGGGCGCTTATAAGATTATTTTCTGAAAAGGGGGTGCTTATTCGAGAGGGGCGCATATTCAAACGATTACGGTAAAGATATGAAGGTAATTGAGAAGTTTGATAACCAATATAAGAAATACGTTACTGCACAGGATTCAAATGTTAACGTTGGAAAGCAATTGATTCCTTTTTGCTGTAGCTTGTGATCAGTAAATGGTCATTGCTTATTTTGCTTTATTGATTGAGCATCTTTTTATTGACCTTTAAAAGTCTGTTTTCACAGCCAAAAAATCTAATGATGATCAAACATTGCATAACACTGTAAACTCCTGCAATTTATTTTTCACTTCAGGGAAAATTCATGAATGCTGTTGCTTGTGAGCAGTAAATGTTCATTGCTTGTTTTGCTTTATTGATTCTTTCTATTGATCTGTTTTCATAGTCAAAAAATTCAATTATGATCAAAAATTCCATAACAATTTTAAACTGTTCCAGTAGATTTTTCACATCAGAGAGTTATATGTAGAACACGTATGATGAGCTCTTTATCTTTTAGGATATGTGTAATACAGTTGGACACGAAAACTAAATAGTGAATATAAATAAATATAGAGATAAAAGTATTTTATGAGATGGAAGTGGTATGTTTGCCAAACGTACTTAAAAAGCAAATTTAATAAGTCTCATGAATTATATATATGTAAAAACCTGGAGGGGCTAACGTTGTGTGAAATATATCATTTACTTTAGTATAAAAAGTAACCTTCCCAACTTCTTTTGTTAATTTGTTGCATTCTGTGAAGCATTACTTCTACATTCCAGTTCAGAAATTATTTACTCTCTTCAGCATTTACAAATATCCCTTTTTGTTAACTGACGATACTCCTGTCGTTTTCAGAACCATCCATCTGCCAAGCATCAGGAAAATGTACTAATTCAGAAGGCTCTTACTCGTGCAACTGTCCCAAAGGACACACAGGAAGAAATTGTCAGTTAGATGCAAATGGGTGTGCAAACAACCCTTGCACTACAAACCAGGTGTGCGTTCTGAATAACGATAATCCACCAGCAAAACATTCATGCGTCCCAAAAGGACAAGAATTTGAGATTTTTCTTGCTGCAGGAAAAGGAAGGAACGACAGATACAAAATTGAAGATTTCCTTAACCGTCTAATCAAAAGTATACACAACAAGGTAATCAGGAGTTTTCCAGAGTGTATTCTTCTACCATTTATTTTCCTTTCTATTTGAATTCTCAATTGATTAATATTTTTATTACCTTCAATTAGTTACTCCTCCTAATGTGAACGAAAGATGAAAAAGTTTTAAAACATGCCAAAAATATAATGAATTAAGCATATGCAAAAATGTAATAAATTTAGGATAAGCCAATAAATACCTTTGCATACCTTTTATATCAGTGTAAATACTCCAAGGATTACCTGATGAGATGTCTTTCAAAATCAGTTTTCATTAATCAATTTTCAAAATAATATTATATTTCCTTTGTTGTGGGACATTGTAATTCGTAAAAATGGATTCTGAAAGAAAAAAGAATAAACTTCCGTGGATGCTCCTCACGAGAACACTTTCCATACCAGTTGGTGTGGACATCTGTTTCCCAGTTAATATATTTTCATGACATAGCCAAGATAATTTGTCCAATCAGTCAAGATCAAAATGAATTACAGAGAAAGAGCGATTGGTAAGATACTCAATTAAAGAAGTGACACAAATAAATTGATTTATGTCATTTATTTCATAATTTTATGAATATCCATTCGGTGAATATATATTTTTTTAGTTTTGAACGTCATTTTCCCTCAGCAATTGGCGCTCGGACGGTGCCCTTCAGAGGGACTTTTGTGTATATGTTTATATCCAACTAAAAAGTTAGTGTTTTCAAGTCAGTCTTGATTTTCTGAAAACTGTATTTACCACGAAAAGAGGAAATATCACTGACTGATTGTGAAGGTAGCATTAGGACTGTAGAAATGATGTAGCATGTATAAAAAGCACTACAAAAAGACTGTGCATGTAGATTAAATGCCTGCTAAATTTAAAGATTAAAAAGATAAAACTAAATACTCACAGCCAGAAATGCTGAAACTGAAAGACAAAGACACTACAAAAATGTTCTGACATATTATGGAGATATCGAATTTAGGTCGGACGAAGAAAAAAGTGAATTTCAATGGCTAAAAGTGACTACAAGTCTGAAACAGAAGCTTTTGTACATGGGGGAGGTTTAACGTCATTTTTCTATAGTATCTGGGCTCAGATCATGCCCTTCACAGAGACTTGGATTTGGCAGTGAGGAATTTTTTGGGCCGGATGCCCTTCCTGACACCATCCAATGGCTTTTTCTTTTGTGAATTTCCAAAGTGGCCCGCTCGGGGAATCGAACCTGGAATTCTTGGTTACGGTGCAGTTGCACTAACCTTTAAGCCACGGTTCCTCAAAAGCTTCAAAAGCTTCAAAAGCTTCTGAAACAGAAGCTTTTTTATATCCTGTTAAAAAAAGAATAGTAAGAATTACCCATTTCAAACAAAAAAACACATAAAAAATTGACTTGCACAAATGAACATGAATGGAAAAACAATTTGGAATAATGTTAGCGGATGCGTATCACGACGTGCAAAGAGAATATTCAAGACGATATCGTAACCTTACAAAACTACTCTGTTAGACATTTTGTGATGAATATAAGGATTACAGCGCTCAAAGCTGACAATCAAATGGAGCAATGAAATAATAATAATAATAATAATAATAATAATAATAATAATAATGGATGAAGTCCAGGCTGCATTAAGGAAATCTAAGAAGTGGACGTCTCCTGGCATCGACAAAATTTCGAATTTTTGGTTAAACGTACTAGTACCTTCACACGTAAAATTGGCACAATCTCTCAATGACATCATGGAGAAACCTGAAGATGCACCAGAATGGCTAACTGAAGGCTTATCTTATCTTTCACCTAAATCTGATGACACTAAAAACCCTAAAAATTATCCCCCTATTACTTGTCTTACAACAACTTACAAGCTATTAACCTCAATCATTACGGAAAGAATGTACAACTTTTTAGAAATAAATTCCATCCTACCACAAGAGCAAAAAGGATGTCGAAGGAACTCATACGGATGCAAGGACCAACTATTGATCAACAGAATGATACTCGAAAATTGCAGAAAAGGAAAAAGAAGCCTTAGTACTGCTTGGATTGACTACCGCAAAGCCTTTGATAGTGTTCCACACGACTGGATCTTAAAAAGCCTTAGCATTTATAAAATTTCTCCCTATATCTCTAACTTTCTCAGACACAGTATGGGACAATGGAAAGCACGTCTTCTTCTTTCACACGACAATGGAGTAGCAGAGTCTAATTTTATTCGTATCAAGCGTGGAATTTTTCAAGGAGACTCTCTATCTCCACTTCTCTTTTGTATGTCACTGATTCCTCTTTCAAACGAGCTTAACAACACCGGCTCAGGATATAAGATATTTGATAAAGTGATAAACCATCTGTTTTACATGGACGATTTGAAGCTGTACGCGAAAAATGATCAAGAACTTGAAGGGTTATTAACCACAGCGAAGGCGTTCAGTAATGATATATGCATGGACTTCGGCCTTGATAAATGTGCGAAAGCTACATTTGTTAAGGGCAGGCTTAGAGAGACCTCGTCCATTAATGTCGACGTAGATACTATTATTAAGGAACTAGATCAAGAAGACACCTATAAGTATTTAGGTGTTGAGGAAGGTGATGGTATTAGCCACGCAACTATGAAAGAGAAAATCCGCAAAGAGTATTATCGTCGGATAAGGCTAGTGTTGAAGACAGAATTAAACTCGAAAAACCGCATTGAAGCGATCAACACTCTCGCAATCCCTGTTGTACAATATAGTTTCAGTATAATCAATTGGAATCTCCCAGATCTCCAAAGAATGGACAGGAAGACTAGAAAATTACTAACATCCAATCGCATGCTCCACCCTAAAGCTGACGTTGATCGTCTCTACTTGCCTAGAAGCAATGGGGGTCGGGGGCTCATACAACTAGAACTGTCGTTTAAAACTACTATTATTGGTATGAAACAGTATCTAGAATGTACAAATGACTGGATGTTGTCCCTAGTCCATCGACATGAAATTAGTAAGAAACTACATTCTATTATCAAGGAATCTAATGCGTTTGAACGTGAGCTAAAGGTAGATCCAATGGTCGAAGCAAAACAAGTACCTGTCACCAAATTGGCCAAAAAGGCAAAAGAAGCTGCCAAGAAAAATGGACAGGACCAACTTTACCAACGATGGAGCCAGAAAGCTCTGCATGGGCAGTACGTTCTCCGAAGTCAAAACGCTGATGTAGATCAAGTTGCAACCCATCAGTGGCTGAGGAGTTCGGGACTGAAGGCAGAGACTGAAGGCTTCATAGTTGCAGCACAAGATCAATCTCTCTTTACGCGGAACTATCAAGCTAACATCTTGAGGAACGGAGCCGATCCTAAGTGCAGATTTTGCGATCAGTTTGTTGAAACCATCGACCACTTAGTCTCGGGATGCCCAGTATTGACACCGAGTGAATATGTGAAACGTCATGATAGGGTTGGACAGTATTTGCACTGGGGAATATGTCAGCATTATCACGTAGAAACACCTACCAAGTGGTACGAACACCATCCTCTGCCAGTGATTAATGGTCCAAATGTTACCATCTTATGGGACTTTCCGGTTAATACTGATAGAACCATTCAAGCTAACCGCCCAGATATCATTATTAAAGACCACCTAACGAAAACATGTACATTGATCGATATGAGCATCCCGAATGATAAAAATATCTCCGTCAAACAGTTTGATAAGTTGAGCAAGTATAAAGATCTTGAAATCGAGATTGCTAAAATGTGGAATCTTAAAACAACAACGGTTCCAGTAATAATAGGAGCTTTGGGAATGATTAAAAAGGGAACAGATAAACATCTTGCGAAAATTCCGGGCAACCATAACCTACAGGAGATACAAAAGATTGTCCTTACCAGCACCGCAAATATACTAAGAAAATCTTTGTCCACATAAAGAAACAATTTATTACAAGAACTTTTATACTTTTTGATACAATTTTTAATCCTATTTGTATTATACTTTCTTTTGTACTCCACATTTATTGAACAATTAAGTTGCTCGTAGAAACCTTTGCTTGCCTCAGGTCACTGGGTGTGACCCGGTAAGTAATTGTAAATAAACAGCATTCATAAGAAAACCGTACATAATAATAATAATAATAATAATAATAATACGGTGAGGAGTGTTGTAGTCATAAGTTGTTGTCGTACAACAACAACCCTTGAGCAATATGCCTTTCCTCACCATTTGCGAGGAGTCACTTGCAAGGTTGAAGTGATGTTGCCGTTTTGATTTGGTTTTATATTTTATCTCACTCTTGTGGCTACAGTACATGTGCCTGCATTCAACTTACTTGGCTTGTTGCTGGGCGCTGAATGCGAGTTTTTCACCCACCCATCACTAGATGGTATGTACCCACTCGATAATAATAATAAAAACAATAATAATTTTCTTAATCATTGTATCTTGGCTAATCTCACTGGGCGTGAAAGGCTGACAATCAAACTGAGCAATAAAATAATAATAATAATAAATAATAAAAACATAATTAGTAAAAAAATAATTTTTAAACCTCATATCTTGCCTGATTCTTTCAAGAAATTTACAATTTTTATAGAGGTTATTTCTCCAGTTATCATTTCAGTTCAGAACAGAAAAATAAAACCTTTTTTTGTTTCACGAAATTTACAATTTTCTACAGCAATTATTTTCCCTGTGATTACTTCGGTTGAGGACAGAAAAATAAAGAGAAAGATGCTATATGATTTACTTTAGACGAAGAGTAGCCAGCTTGGAAAAATCCATTTGTTGATTCTTTGGTTAAAAATATAATATAAACTTTATATGCACGTTTCTACCTAATTGTTTAGTTGCATTTTCGTCAATTTTAAGGCCTTTAAAAGTGTTTTCAGAGAGTTTCATTTTCAAACTACAGAAATCAAGAGATAACAATTCAACTAGTATTTGCTGGAATTTCAAGTCCTTGTTTATAAGACTTCCTTAAAGTTGTTTATATTTTTCTTCCTGATAATCACATGACTTGACCAAGACCTTTTCTAAATACATCGTCAATTCTATTACGATCATTCTATCTTTCGTCATGATAATTATATCGGGTCTTTGGTCACCGTCAAATAATTGTTCAGTGTTGCTAAAGCCAGTGATGAAAACGTTAAGAGACCTTTGTTCGATCTTCGATTGGGAGGTGTAGTAGAATTTTCAATTGTTGATGCAATGGAAGTCTGTTAATTGTGTCTGAATGGCGGAAACATCAATTACTTTGTAAGCCTGTTAATGGGCTTGTAATACATTGAGACCTTTGCATTTCTTTCCACAATAACAAGTGCATCGGCTTTCATTTTGAACATTATCAACGATGTCTGGAAAGAAGTTGATTGATGGTATCTTATTATCACTTTCCCTTAATGATTTCTGTGATGGTTCGGGGATCGCTCTACTCCTGTCATCTTCCTGATGTTGCACAATAGCCTTACGTTGAGCTGAATTTTTATTTACTTCTCCAAACGTGAAGGCTAATAACTGTCGAATCGTTGTAACAGGATTGGCATTCAACTCCTTGAATTATGTCGAAAGTATTGAAGAGAATAAGCCAGAATTAGAGTCATTTTGTTTTTTTAATACAAACTCGTCATTCCAATTATGCAGAAATACAAATTAGGGTCTTTCTTTATTGACAGAAAATGCATATCTAAAACTCATGACCCAGAGAGTAAGTAATAAATGTCTTGCTCTTGTCACGGATGATTGACTAATAAAAATGATGATAATTTTTTTTTTTAAACTTCAAGCATATATTTTTCCATGTTATCACTTAATACAATTGTATGCCGTGTATACATTACATCATTACCCTAAGAAATACCACTCACTATCAAGGCATGGTATCAGGGACGCACAGAGTAACGTAGTCACCAATAAAGGAGGGGAGGCTGATCCCATGTCTTACTACGTTGACAGAATATGTAATATGTGGTTCGAATTACCACACATATGATCTTCTTTATGATATATGAGATTTCGCTTTTATCGTAACTTATTTCCGCTAACATCTTCGCTACCGAATGTGTACTCTTTCCGACTGCTCCTATCGCGCCAATGCTTAAATTGACAAATATAACTTTTTGATAATTTTTGCCTAGAAATCT
>RDPX01000019.1:2043436-2167983 GCA_003991215.1 Morbakka virulenta
ATACGTACGATCTACATGCGCATACATGGTTTCATGTAACAATGTTAATTACAAATATGATTAAATAAAATAACTATTACATACCATTTTTATGAACTTTAGAATATAAACACTGTTAACATTTAGAAATTGGAAATCTTGCAAAAACCACAAAATAACTCAAACCTTAATATTATTTAAATAATCGGAAAAAATACATGTTTTCTCAAAAATTCAAAATTTGTAAAATTTGCTGTCAAATTTTTTTTGTTTTTTATCTTGCTGTTCAAATGAGGTGTATTTTGTGAAATTTTTTCATTATTTTTGTGTGTCCTGTTTACCTACATTTTCAGAGCTTGGCTGCTTAGATAGAGGTCAGAGTAAACCTTGTCATTATGTACAGGGATACCGCAAATAAATTGATATGGATCCTGCAGTATATCGTTCTGACGATGGAAGCAAAATGGAGCCAGATGGTAAAAACATAACGAAGCAATTGAATTAACTTTCAGGGATAAGATTAGTCTTACATCACTAAACATGCACTATTGTTTGTACGCTACCACCGATCCCCGAAGAGGAATAAGTCGAAAGAAGAAGAAAACCAACTGTGCAAGACTAAACTTTTGGCCAACATTTTTTAAGATGGTCCCTAAAATCAATTTTCATTATGTTCGTTGTCTGTCTATTAAAAATTAAAGAAAGTGAAACATTTTACCAAAAAAAATTTAAACTCTTAATTTTTCAATGCCTAAATTATTTTGTAGTTGACTTTTAAAATTTCTGACTTGAGTTTTGAGAAAGCAAACAGAAAAATGAGAAAAACTGAAAATATTTGCAAAATAATTTTTTGAGTTTCTCGACCATCAATATTTTTTCCAATAAGAAAAGCGTTATGTTTCTTTTCTGTCTTCGCATTAAGAATACTTGTAGGATGACCTTTTGTGCATTTAATATTTAATACTACATAATAGTTCCATTGTTACATTAAAACATATTTACTTTCCCTGCTATTTAATGGTTTGCAATTATATATAACTAAATATAGTTGTCACTGATATACTGCTTTATACAAACATCTACTCGCACATCTTTCTTAGAAATACAAGATCTTTCACAAAAAAGGCTAGAAAACATACAGCTCAAATACTCATAATCTAATTGTGATAGCTTAATATATACAATTACAACTTTATGATAACATTACTGTATACTTATTGCCTTACAAATATATATATATGAACCCACAAAGGGCGAAACAGTACTGTATGTAGCTTGAGTATATATAAATATATATATATATATATATATATATATATATATATATATATATATATATATATAATACAAACTCAAATAAGCTGAAAATATTTTCTCGTGTANTCTTCGCATTAAGAATACTTGTAGGATGACCTTTTGTGCATTTAATATTTAATACTACATAATAGTTCCATTGTTACATTAAAACATATTTACTTTCCCTGCTATTTAATGGTTTGCAATTATATATAACTAAATATAGTTGTCACTGATATACTACTTTAAGCAAACATCTACTCGCACATCTTTCTTAGAAATACAAGATCTTTCACAAAAAAGGCTAGAAAACATACAGCTCAAATACTCATAATCTAATTGTGATAGCTTAATATATACAATTACAACTTTATGATAACATTACTGTATACTTACTGCCTTACAAATATATATATACATGTATATATAATACAAACTCAAATAAGCTGAAAATATTTTCTCGTGTAATATTAATGATAAAGAAAACATCATTCATACTAAAAATAACGATAATAACAATAATAACAAATAAAGGTTGACCAAATGTCAACCATTGTATTGCTTAACAGGCCTAGAACCATTTGACAAGTTTTTAAGATCTAAGGAGACTTGTCACGTGATTTCAAGAAGTACGCTCTGCCAACTTATTCTTGGTTCTACACGGAGAAAAATAGCAGCAGTAGTAGTAGTATCAGTAGTAGTATCAGTAGTAGTAGTAGCAGCAGCAGTAGTAGTAGTAGTATTAGTAGTAGTAGCAGTAATAGTAACAGTAATAGCAATAGTAGTAGCAGCAGTAGTAGTATTAGTAGTAGTAGTAGTAGTAGCAGTAGTAGTAATAATAGTAATAGTAGTTGTGTTTCCTCACAGACATGCAGGCTGCATTTTTTAGGTCAGACCTAATTAACTGTTCGTATAAGAAACACATCTTTGTGAGAAATGTCTTCAAATAAACAGAATAATCGTTATTCATCTTAAAAATAAGTCCCTCAGTCTTTACTTCCCACCACGTATTGAAAAAGGAATAATAATTTTAAAGGGAGTGATTATTTACAATAACAATGGTACTACATACAATTATATGGATACATTTCTGTGGGTTCAAATAGCTGTGGTTTAACAAAAACATAAATTCATCTTTTTTTTTGTTAGTTGCAAAAGACTGCCAATCGGATACTTTGCTCAGTGTCCACTAGCATTGTATATGGTTCATGCATTCCAAATTATAACACTTCAGCCTTCCTGGTTATAACCTTAAGCAAACCTGGAGGAGTCCATAACATACTGCTGGTTTTGATTCAGGTTAAGTATGAGGTATATATGCAGCAATGGACAACGATAAACAAACTACCCGTAAGGAAAGTCCCAATCTCGTATTAATGTTTAGTGGTAAGAAATTATTTATGACATCATGGAGCTCAAATATTATGCTAGCTATATTTTAACAAATACGTCTCTTATAAACGAGAAACTGAATTGATGGATAGCTTTGTTTAAGAAAAAAGAATTTGTGGGCCTACTTCTAGTCATAAGACTTCATGCAATTATAAGAGTTCGTGAAAAGATTTGAATGAAATTATTCCTTGCATCCAACGCCACAATGGTTACAAAATTTAATACATATGTATTAAAAATCATATCACACTGAGTTGTATTAGATTAACAAAGTTTACGATTATGTTATTCAACTGGCTTTAGATGAGAGAGGGTCCAAATGGAGTCTCCTTGACTAAGAAAAGCTTACGTTTATTCAGAAAACAAGAAAAATTATTTACTTCTCATTAGTAAAGACCTTTAACAGATTACTTTAGTATTATTTATGGCATACAAAAGTATTATTGTACAAAGTAGCAAGAGAACCTGCTCTGCCATTCAATAGTTGCATGGATACTATCCAATCCCCCCTCCCTCCCCCATTTTGTTTTCTAGTTATGTTTTCAAGTTTTCTCATATTTCCTCCATAATTTCTGGTTCAAATTTTCCAGATAAAACGTTCTGATAGAATACATCTTTTGATTCTAATTTCAAGACTTCTAGGAAAAGAGATTCATTTTCCTCTTTTAGGTCAGAAGATCCAGGTCTCTTTTAACATTACTGTGATCTACTTCAGCCCTCTAGTAACAGTTAAACAAGAGTCCATTTTGCTCCAAAAGCTCTGTTTTCTTTAATTCGAGATCAATTTAGTTCACGATAACATTTTGAAAACTTGCTTTGTTTGGCAGTCAATTGTCTCTACCAGGCAGTTAGAACTTCTTGGAAAAAATAATGTATCAGCTTATACTCTCATTGACATTCTTTAATCACTTCTTATTAAGAATTATACACAGGATGCCAAACGGTCCATGTTAATTCAGGAGAAGATAGAATTGTCTTCCAGTGAATAATTCCAGCTTCGTCTCTGTGAGATGCACCAATAAAGACTTTTCCTATACTTAAATTTTTTCGCAGCACTTTATGCTTCCCAATGATGGTTATACGAAATGACGAATTCAAGAAATTTTCTTCTTTTAACTTAAAGTCAGCATGCTGTGTTGCATCGAAGTACATGAGACCACCAGGCTGAACTTGAACATTAAATGAATGCTTCCTTCCTACTTTTTCTCCATTTCTTTTTATGTAACTACGGAAGTAGATGGCTAAAAAGGAAACATAAATTATTCTTTCAGTTGTTAAAGAATCCTTAAAGAAATGTTATTTTGAAGTTTGTTGTAGTTGCTGATAATAACTAATACAAAAGAGATCTACTATGACCACCAAAGGAGAGATTTTGAAAAAGGTAAATAAGTATGAAAGCTGACTTGTTCTGAACTGGATTTGACCCAGTGTCTATGGTTTTTATGGCTTTCTGGTCTTCGTACTAACCCGTTAGCGTTCTAATTTCAATCGTATCTCTTTTTGTTACCCAATTTTTTGTTTCTTTGCGTCATTATTTCTCTGGCTACCTATCGTTAGGTGTTTCTTAAATAAAAGCTTACTAGCCTGAGCCTCAGATAAAATGGCAATTTCTCTTCCAAACCTGGAATATTTTGTCACCACGAGCAAAAATGGCAAAAAATATTACAGACAGTAAGTCTGACAGGTTAGCTGGTGTAGTAGATTGCCTGTAAAGCCACTAGTACATGTTTGAACAAATTGCGATGTGTATTTTTTGTTGTTATTGCTATACCAGGCTTTTGCTCCAAATATAAAGAGTCAATCACACACAAATAATGTATGAACATATATATTTACCTTCATTTCATTTCATGATATATTTAAAAATATCCTACAACAATAATTCTTGTAAGCACTTTAAATCGTTATTCCCAATAAATTTTTAAAGTTTCTTTCACAAAAACGCCAAAACACCCTTGAACGCATGGAAACTTCAACACATTTCAATAACAGGCTATAAACTATATTCCAAATGGGGAGTACAATCATATATATATATATATATATATATATTAATATACTATATAGCACAGAGCTTCTGAGACATGACTCTCTAGACATATTGCCGGAGCAAACACAGCTTAAAGAGTTATTGTGGGATCTTGTCAGAGTGCTCAAACCAAGCATGCGCAGTGGGCATTGGATTACGCTAACAACAGGTTTCCAAATCTCAGATAGAGTGCCCAACCAAACTTTCGTAAGGGAGCGTAATATATATATATATATATATATATATATATATATATATATATATATATATATGTGTGTGTGTGTGTGTGTGTGTGTTTGTTTGTTTGTTTGCAGGAGACTCAAATAAATAAGTATATACTTAGACGTCAACAATAAAAACATAAATAAAACGTATAAAAATCACGCTTTCAATTTGTTATTTTTCATTAAAAATATCAAATAATATGACGATCTAACATCAATAATGCCTAAAAGTAAAACGAACGTAAAGTATTGAAAGTGTAAGCATATGGTGGAAGATGACTCTATTCCACATGGGGGAGTACAATCATAAATATATATATATATATATATATATATATCTGTGTGTGTGCTTGTTTGTTTGTTGGCATTTAACTATAGCTTGGTGATGTATTCTAACCAAAGATTCATATATTTAGGCTAAATGTATGCCTGTAAGATATTATTTTATGTCAGCACATTTTCATTTTAGTGAAAAGGGTGACTTCGGAACAATCAATTATAGTTTATGATTAGTCACTATTACACTACTTTACCTGATAAGTTCTCTGTTGTATGTTGATGAGGAAATTTGATAGATTTTACAGACATAGATAACAGCTGGTCTTTAGAGGAATAACTCAGTTGGAGCATGATGTCCCCAACTTCATTCTGTGAAATAAGAAAACAGATTATTTCAAAATAAGCTGTCATGTAATAATTGATATAAAGTAAATGTGCATTGTATTGACAATTCTGGTAAATAAACTTTGCATATTAAAAAATATTAGAAATATTTTGAATTCTGTTGCCCGTTGAACATACATACATACATATATACACACATACATTACAACCATCCAACCGTACGTACATACATATATACATATATACATATACATACATAAATACATACATACATACATTACAACCATCCAAATATACGTACATACATACGCACATATACACACACATACATTACACCCATCCAACCATACGTACGCAAGTGAAGGTACAAGGTATACCTTCTCTTTACATTGGTAATATCAAGGGCAGAAACCACAGTTACATTCTAAGGTTAAGGTCTCAGCCAATGAACCCCAGATTATGGCATAAGGCCTTGCACACATACGAAAATCCAACGTAAGTCACAACTTTCTTTCTCGAACTTCGGGCAACATTTTACACCATTTGATGAAGAATTTGCGAGGGTGATTGTTTAGAACAAACAATACCCTGAAAGATTTTTGTAATTTTTACCAAAAAAAAATTTTAAAATTTCCTTACTATATTCTTCCCTGTTTGCTGTTTGTATTAAAATAGCAGCTCAGCTGAATTTCCTCTCCACCTCTTACTACCTTATTATACAAAATTAACGAATGATGAAATTAAAGAGGTTTTTATTTTTCCGCGTCAATTTTATAGCCGCGTTAATTTTAACATTTGTTAATTTAGTCACCCCTTAATTATTGTGTTCGTTGATTTTAACAACGTTGATTTTCTACGGAAATCCAAGAAAATCCATGAAAGGAAAAATATAAAATCAACAAAACCTTTCTAACCGCGTTAATTTATCTCCCGCGTTATGTAAAAATTTAAGAAACCGCGTTAATTTTGTATAATAAGGTATTTACAGCCAAGCACCTACTATCAGTTTACTATCAGTATCAATATATAATTAAATCCAATTTTATTAACATCTTTTATTTCAAAATGGGGTTTCCAATGCTTTTTGTTAGAGTCTTTTAATGTGCCATCCCACAGAACTTACCCACTTCCAATATTTTAAAGGTGCTGCTTGCTCTCCTTTGCCTGTGAATAAATACGTATGCAATGGGCGTCCATGAGGGCAACCTCCACGTGGTGATACCTGGATGCTGATTAGCCAGGTTTTTCTGACTAGTTAGTAACGAATAGCCTTCGATTCAAGCTGTTCTTCAGTACCATTGAAGAAATCGATCTCGTCGTTCATGTTTTTTTGAATCTGGTTCTTCGTCGATTTAAAGAAATTTCTTTAAAAATCCAACCAGGAAATGTGCGTCTTCGACGCCCCTGTAGTTAGGAGAGATATTCCCGGTGCAGCCTACTCACTTGGTCTCCAGCAGCTTACACACACACACACACACACACACACACACNCCCAACCAAACTTTCGTAAGGGAGCGTAATATATATATATATATATATATATATATATATATATATATATATATATATATGTGTGTGTGTGTGTGTGTGTGTGTTTGTTTGTTTGTTTGCAGGAGACTCAAATAAATAAGTATATACTTAGACGTCAACAATAAAAACATAAATAAAACGTATAAAAATCACGCTTTCAATTTGTTATTTTTCATTAAAAATATCAAATAATATGACGATCTAACATCAATAATGCCTAAAAGTAAAACGAACGTAAAGTATTGAAAGTATAAGCATATGGTGGAAGGTGACTCTATTCCACATGGGGGAGTACAATCATAAATATATATATATATATATATATATATATCTGTGTGTGTGCTTGTTTGTTTGTTGGCATTTAACTATAGCTTGGTGATGTATTCTAACCAAAGATTCATATATTTAGGCTAAATGTATGCCTGTAAGATATTATTTTATGTCAGCACATTTTCATTTTAGTGAAAAGGGTGACTTCGGAACAATCAATTATAGTTTATGATTAGTCACTATTACACTACTTTACCTGATAAGTTCTCTGTTGTATGTTGATGAGGAAATTTGATAGATTTTACAGACATAGATAACAGCTGGTCTTTAGAGGAATAACTCAGTTGGAGCATGATGTCCCCAACTTCATTCTGTGAAATAAGAAAACAGATTATTTCAAAATAAGCTGTCATGTAATAATTGATATAAAGTAAATGTGCATTGTATTGACAATTCTGGTAAATAAACTTTGCATATTAAAAAATATTAGAAATATTTTGAATTCTGTTGCCCGTTGAACATACATACATACATATATACATATATACATATACATACATAAATACATACATACATACATTACAACCATCCAAATATACGTACATACATACGCACATATACACACACATACATTACACCCATCCAACCATACGTACGCAAGTGAAGGTACAAGGTATACCTTCTCTTTACATTGGTAATATCAAGGGCAGAAACCACAGTTACATTCTAAGGTTAAGGTCTCAGCCAATGAACCCCAGATTATGGCATAAGGCCTTGCACACATACGAAAATCCAACGTAAGTCACAACTTTCTTTCTCGAACTTCGGGCAACATTTTACACCATTTGATGAAGAATTTGCGAGGGTGATTGTTTAGAACAAACAATACCCTGAAAGATTTTTGTAATTTTTACCAAAAAAAAATTTTAAAATTTCCTTACTATATTCTTCCCTGTTTGCTGTTTGTATTAAAATAGCAGCTCAGCTGAATTTCCTCTCCACCTCTTACTACCTTATTATACAAAATTAACGAATGATGAAATTAAAGAGGTTTTTATTTTTCCGCGTCAATTTTATAGCCGCGTTAATTTTAACATTTGTTAATTTAGTCACCCCTTAATTATTGTGTTCGTTGATTTTAACAACGTTGATTTTCTACGGAAATCCAAGAAAATCCATGAAAGGAAAAATATAAAATCAACAAAACCTTTCTAACCGCGTTAATTTATCTCCCGCGTTATGTAAAAATTTAAGAAACCGCGTTAATTTTGTATAATAAGGTATTTACAGCCAAGCACCTACTATCAGTTTACTATCAGTATCAATATATAATTAAATCCAATTTTATTAACATCTTTTATTTCAAAATGGGGTTTCCAATGCTTTTTGTTAGAGCCTTTTAATGTGCCATCCCACAGAACTTACCCACTTCCAATATTTTAAAGGTGCTGCTTGCTCTCCTTTGCCTGTGAATAAATACGTATGCAATGGGCGTCCATGAAGGCAACCTCCACGTGGTGATACCTGGATGCTGATTAGCCAGGTTTTTCTGACTAGTTAGTAACGAATAGCCTTCGATTCAAGCTGTTCTTCAGTACCATTGAAGAAATCGATCTCGTCGTTCATGTTTTTTTGAATCTGGTTCTTCGTCGATTTAAAGAAATTTCTTTAAAAATCCAACCAGGAAATGTGCGTCTTCGACGCCCCTGTAGTTGGGAGAGATATTCCCGGTGCAGCCTACTCACTTGGTCTCCAGCAGCTTACACACACACACACACACACACACACACACGCACGCGCCTATGCATTAAGTGTCGGATGCAAGGTCTACCTTATGAGGAACTGTGGCTTAATGGTTAGTGCAATTGCACAGTAAGCAAGGGGCTCCGGGTTCGATTTCCTGAGCAAGCGAGGAGAATTTAGAACTTTACAACAGAAGTTGCCATTGGTTGGCGACAGGAAGGGTATCCGGCCAAGAAATTTCCCACTGCCAAAACAAAGTCCCTCTGAAGGGCACCGCCTGAGCCCCAATTGCCCAATTGCTGGAGAAAAATGACGTTAAAACAAACAAAAAAACCCACAAACAAGGTCTACCTTAAAGACAAAACAGAATTATCACACGACAAGCTGTTGCTGCAGAAAACAAGCTAGATGGCCTTCTAGAAATAAAACAAAGTTATCTTTAACTTTACTACCTAAAAGTGCAAACAATATTGACAGTATTTAATGGACGATTTATTATTGGCATTTGCTAGTTTCAATAATTGTTTGGCTAAAGCATTAATAGTACTTAAATTAAATATGCATGAGTTTAATTGATCATTTTATATTCTAGAGCCATGCAAAGTTGTACTGCTATATCTGTAATAGTTCAGAAGTTATGTTAGTAAAAAAGAGAAGTTTCAAACTATGGCTATCTCAGTTGATTATCATCACTCCAGTTGATAACGAAAATATTTTGTCTTCGTGCATAAAATGTCAACACAACTATACACCAATTCTTAAACTTTTATTCCAACAACAAGGTGTTAATCTTGAGCAATTGCCATATCTGTGTTGATCAACCACGTTGTGGACATTATTATATCAATAATGATTTGGATTTCCAGGGGGGGGTAGAAGGACATTATAAATACCTTTATATATAATAAATACCATGGTTAAGAGTCTCATGCTTATTCTTAAATGAGTAAATGGGTGTATCATAGATTTCCTTAGATGCAATAGCAGAGAGTGAGCAGCAGGAGTACAGAAAAAGGAGACCGCAGACCGTGAAAAATTGAGGAAACAGATTCGCTGTGGTTACCCCTAAACGAGAGCTGAAATACAGGGGGAAGAAGAAGGTACCCTTAGATGAAAGGACTACAATGAAGAGGGGATTTTAAGAGGTGGGAATCAAAATGATAAGTATGAGTGAGGTATAAGAGGTGCAGAAAAGAAAGAAAAAGAGATTAATCGTACATTAATCTTCCACATAGTGCAAGAATTACTAAAACGTCACATCGAATTTTACAGCAACACATATATTACCCGATTTTATGCTCAATAAAATCCTTCAATAAATTGCTGTCATGACCGAAAACAGAGATGAAAGAGACTTATTACTTCTAATCTATATTTTCCTCACTATTTAAGCTATGTAGTGTAAATTTTTCTTTGGGATAAAATATTTTATTTTGCCCAAGAGTTTAACAATGGTTTTGCAATACATTTTATAGAGAAATGTAAAGATTTGCTTTTTTTGACCAGTGAAAATAAGCAACTGCTTGTAAAGTTCCTGATCATGGCTGACTTTTTCAATTGCAGCTATCCTCCTGATTTGCAGAGTGGTACGTATGAAGCAAATTAACAAGGGTATTACTCGTTTCCTTAAAAGGTAGTTAGCAGTGCAAAAACGTATATTAGTTTAATGTTAACATAAACATTTATGAATTTCAGTTTTTATCCTATCCCATCTCAAGTAAAAAGGAATCTACAGACGCCATATAGTTTAAAATTAATTATAGGCTTACCTGTGGAACGAATGGCTTTATGTTAAGTGATAGCTCTGTTTCTATTTGACTGTAAATTTCTCGACATAATAATGGCATGCGAGCTTCACCATAGTCATGTTCTTTTCCAGATCTGTCCAAAAAATGGATTGTAAATCGCAAACATTTTGATTCAAAATCTCGGTTCATAGGCCGTGAGGTAAAAAGAAATTCATCTTCAAATGTTATATTTTCCATTTTGAAGTGCGTTTTTGACTTATAAGCTGACTCTCGCTCAGGGAGGAGGTACAGTTTAACGAAAATGCTAACAGTTTCTTGTCGTATTTGTCGAAGACTCTCTAGGCTACGTAAAATAACTTTCAGATTTCTTCTTGATTTGCCATCATACTGTAAAGAGAAACGAATTTTTCCCTGAGTACCAAATCCAATAGTTTTGCGTCTGTTATCAACGTAAAGCTCAGGTTGTAGTGTCAATGGAGTGAGACCAATTTCTGACTCTTCTAGCTCAATTATCGAAGCAGAGCGGCTACGACATACTCGGCTTTCTTTGGGCGATCCCTCTGACGAACTGTCGCATCGTTCAGTTATTGCTGGCTGAATATGAAATGCTGGAATCTTTGAAATTTTCCCTGGTATTTTGAAAGATGGAATTGTTCTACTTGATATTCCATGAAATGGCTTTCCAAAATTGTTATTAGCAACTTCTTTCTTTGGGTCGGCTGCATCCTCTGGAAAGAACTTATCAAAAAATTTGGAAAATAATCCCAAACATCTTGCAATTAATAAAGTTACTAGAGATGCTAATGTAATTCCTCCTAGTATCGCAGCTATGAGAATCAGAATTTCTTCAGAATTCAAGGCCATCGTTAACCAGACGTGAAGGTTTTCACCAAATTTTGCATCCAGGGATTGCAGTCATAATTTCAACTGTAAAAAAACAAGACAGAGCCACTTAGAAATATGAATTAGATATTAATTCAAAATGGATTACTTTTTTCAATTAGAAAGATCTCTAGGATGGTTTGATGAATATTAACTTAAACCTCAGTTGTTGTCAACTTGAATTCTAACAGTTTGACAGCAGGTATATCCTTCCTGGTGCCAATATAATAAAAATACATCAATATTTTGTTTACGGTGTTGCTACAAACGCTGAATTACCAAAATTACAGAGTGAGCTTTACGTTTTTGCTGTTTTTTCAAGGTTGTTTGGATAAAAAAGCAAGTGAAGAGTTTCTATTTTAAGAAAATGACTTTATGATATTTTTCAAACAATTTCAGTTTCTCGCCTGTGACATCAAATGACTATTACTGAAACAACTGGCTGAAAGAGATTACTCATGAAAATGAGCGGACCAATAATGTGCATAGCTGGCACAATCCTTGGAATCAGGCACACTAGCATTTGAGCACTTAGGTCGTTTCTGTTGGTCTGTATAGTAATCTATGACTGTGCGTAACTCGGGAACTACCNGTGAGCTTTACGTTTTTGCTGTTTTTTCAAGGTTGTTTGGATAAAAAAGCAAGTGAAGAGTTTCTATTTTAAGAAAATGACTTTATGATATTTTTGAAACAATTTCAGTTTCTCGCCTGTGACATCAAATGACTATTACTGAAACAACTGGCTGAAAGAGATTACTCATGAAAATGAGCGGACCAATAATGTGCATAGCTGGCACAATCCTTGGAATCAGGCACACTAGCATTTGAGCACTTAGGTCGTTTCTGTTGGTCTGTATAGTAATCTATGACTGTGCGTAACTCGGGAACTACCAAATTATTTTTTGTTATAAAATCATCTAGACAGTGTATCACAGAATCTAAAGCTGGTCTGATGTATTTTGTTCAGCCCGATTTAATAACCTTAAAATATAAAGCTAATGGAATAGCAATCCCTAAAAATGCTACATGGAACAAATCAGAAAGGACGTTTAAAAAATAAAAGATAGGAGTGATCTGAATCAGTATTTTTCCATCGTTGTATCACTGAAGAATTGGAAACGATATTTTTCATACTTTTCTTGGTCTAAAGATACGTCTTTGTTTGGTACGGATACGTTTTTAATTATTAATTCCCTTTATTAAACAGCTTTGACAGTGCAGAAAAGGTGACAGAGCAAGAACTAAAAAAAGGGAAAGTCGTTAGAGACATTTGTGCGGGAATGCACTGAGAGGAAGTTTTAGTTTGTTAAACTGACTTGTATGTAAAGTCAGTGCCCAAGAGTCCCGTAAGGGTTATTGGGTTAAGAACTAATGTATGCAAGTATGTATGAGAAGCTTGCCGAAGAAAAAGATCCAATTTTCTGTTACAAGTGACTACCTTTTCTACCCTTAAATTTTATATATTCTAACAATACCACAACAGCCACTTTCCCTTATCCAAATTATTTTCAATAGAAAAGCATTTGGTTTTATAAGTTCCAAAACAAAGCGAAAATTATCACGTTTTAAAATGATAATACAATTAAAAGCCCTTCACTCTGCATTTGAGAACAGTATCGAAAATCTCAAATATTCTTTTTGGACCACTAGTGTTGCAGTGGTGTCAAAGGTTGTCATAGCAAGGAGTGGCACGGGGGATAATTCCCAGTGCTTATGGAATGTTCTTTAAGGTGAACGTCTCACATAGCTTCTGGAAACCAAGTCCATTTTCTAGATTGGCCAGTCATTTCGTTTCTAAGCACGGTGGAACTCCTTTCACTAATAGGAGAAGGGGAGAGGGCTGGTCTCTGGCGCCTTAAAACAAGGTGCTTCATATATCTGGTGGCTAGTTAACCTAGAAAGTTAGCCCATCCCTGATTTCAAACTTCCCCTGTCTTGCGACATACCCAATCACTGGAAAGACTTTTGGAGTAAACCCTGAGGATATTCCCGGAGTTGGAGTCCCTATACTAGTTCCTTGTAGAGTTCATCATCGTTTTGGCAGTTCCTGTGGCGGCACTGGTGCCAAATTGTAGCAGCCCTGCTATTACCTTTGATCTGTCAGCGACGTGAAGATAGGGGATGCTACATGGGCAACAGCTTGTCCTTCATATCATCCTGCCCAGGCTTGAATTCTATCAATGTTTAACACTGAGACATTTAAAAAACTCTCTGTCATTGTCATCCTAGACCGACGGAGGCTGATGACGACAACCATTACGATACTAAAAAAATCTCCCTTGGTTACTAACCAACAAAAGGCAAAGGTCAGCTAATCTAGAAATATCCTCCTGACTAAAATTCCATTAAAAATAATAGGATTTCCCCTTTGCTGATTGTTTTCTTCAAACTGTTAATCATCTTTCATGTCTGAGAAAATTTGGGGGTCAAAAACTGCTCTAGCTATAGAAGAAAAAGTATATACTAATTACATATAAGTATATTTTATTGGTTTATTTGATAACAAACTTCATATTGATTTTGTATGTCTGCTTGTACTCTCACCTTTTCATGTGTCAGACATTACATCTTTAATGTTTTTGAAAAATTTGATGCAGGTCAATAAGTTACTCAAATGTAACTTGTAAGTTTCCAATAATCTGTAGTCTTATTAATAAAAATAATGAACTAATTTTATTTGTTCATTCAATTAAACATAGAACAGTCTTCTTGACATTAAGTCCAGGAGAGCATAGTATATTGCTATATTACCTACTTCAGTGTCTGTTTCACACTAAAAACAAATTTCAGGGGCTCAAAATACCTGACACTAGTATGTTGAATAGAAAATTGATGCCCGAAATCTACCTGGAAAGGAAATTATTACAAGTCAATCAGCGACCTCAAAAATCACCAACCAATCAAAATTGTATTTTAACGTTTAAAAACTGTATCATACGATACTGAATGGTATAAAAGTGAGCTATGTTATTCTGATAGAACTACTGTTTATTTGCTACACACAAAAACGAACACCTACTTAGTATTTTCCACTGCAGGGGAACTTATTACAGCGAAAATGCATTTTATTTCTTAAGAAAGTCTTTCAGCAAAAATGCCTCCAATAAAATAAGACCAACTCATCTATGGTTTTAGTTTTTAGGCCTACAACGGATTTATCCAAAGCTAGGTACCATCATACAATCATTTATGCTATGGGCAAACCGCATGGATTGACAAAAATGATACTGTGCTTTGTTATGTATTTTGTAGGAATAATCGGAAGCAAATGACAACCCCCAATAAAATAAGACCACATAAGGTTATGATCTTAGGCTCTGAGAGTCAAAAAGGGTCGAATGCCAAACATTAACATGCTTAAATACAAACTATGCACAGGAAAATTAACATCTTTGTACCTAAGAGTAACATTCCTTGATTCATTTCATTTATTAAACTTTGCCTGACTAAACTTTAAAAACTATCTTGAATTCTAGACTTAAAATCCTCTCTTACCCTTGGTTAATTATCTCACCCACGCGACTGTCCTCATGAAACATGCAATTTCAGCTCATGATACCTGAGACTATCACAGATACTTAGTTATGAAATTTTTGTTCACACTTTATTTGCGACATTATTCTTCAAAGACAATTGTCAAATAACACTGACGCCCTAATTTGGGAGATAAAAGAATTTTTAAGTTTATTGAATATGTTACATATATTAAGAAAATTTGAACTATAATGTTCTAATGGTCAGGTTGACTTGTATAATAACCAGATATTAAGTATAATACCGTGTTATTATATATAATACCTGACTAATCACATTACCAGAAACAAAAATGTATTAGCATGATGTAATAGTTTGTTGAATTACAATAAAGATATATGTCAACCTACCTTATTCTCATTGTTCCCAAAGAAATTAAGCCTTTAACTTACTTCAATAGCACTGTAGGGTGGGAGATAAATAAACAGCTATTAAAATACATGAAGCAACGCAAGTGAAAATAAATGTTAACTGATTGATAATCTGGTCCTTAGTTACGTGGTAACAACGTACAGTTAACTGAAGAAAATACATCCATAAAAGTGTTACTAAGCCTCTGTTTCGATAAAATGTCGGTTAGTAGCTTGGTTGTGTGTAAATCCCTTACGACTAGCATAATTTATTAACTAAAAAATAGGAATTTATGAAAAATAGCAGTTTTTGCATTTCGTGGAAATAGCGTGTGTGTGTTTCTAGTGGAACCGTTTCTGTCCAAAATCAAATGATTAAATGTAACAAGGTCAGGAATTAATATTGTCCAGCCTTTGAGATGTTGGCAGAATCCTTCACTTGGCACTTTGCAAGGTTTTCATACCTAAATACCGTATATTTATCACGAGGTTTTTGACCTTAATATTGGCTTTTCTTCATTCTTATATGAGGGATTCTGTCGTTTTTATCGTGTCTTCATTCACCTCTGGTCCATTCTGATAGTTTCATACATGGGCTCCACCAAGTTTTCCTTACAAACACTGCTTTATCCCGTCTTTACTTACACCTCAAAGAAGCTGCTAATGCCCCTCTGCTTGCTCCTGAGGCAGTAAATCGTTTGTTAAATATTGATATCTTACTATAATTAAAGAAAGCTGAATGTGAACAAACTTAAAGCTGAGGGTCATTCATAGCTTAAAAAGCACTGTCAATAGAAGACACATCTATTTTTACTTGTGATTACAGTGATGTGCTAAAATTCTACAAGCACAGAAAAGTACACAAAATTCATACACCTTTTATTTCGGAAAGGATAATGTATTGATATACCGATATTATCTTATTCATTCTCAGTGTACCGACCTCCAAATCTTTGTTAGATTAAATTGGGAGGGAGGTCAAGTTTACCTTGCAAACACTGCTTTATCCCATCTTTACTCACACGTAAAAGAAGCTGCTAATCTCCTCTTCCTGCTACTGATGCAGTAAATCTGTATGTTAAATATTGCTATCTTACTATATCTAAAGAAAGCTGAATGTGAAAAAACTCAAAGCTGAGGGGCATTCTTAGCTTAAAAAGCGCTGGTAATCCATAAAAACTGATTTTTAAAAGAATTATTTTCTTTCAAAAAGTTTCCGCTCTTTCGCAGAAGTTTTGCAAGCAACAAAAGACCAGATATAACTTGCATGGTGCACTTTTCTGTCATTACAAGCAAAGTTGGCTCAACAGGACCTGCATGAAAAAAAGGCTTTACCTTCCCTGATACCATGTATCCTGTCTAAAGTTTATCAAATAAATACATGTTCAGTCACCTCTACTATGAATAAACGTTTTTTGAAATCTTCCTTGTTGAAACAAAACAGAAGTTGAAGTTGAAAATTTTGAACCTTATGGACTCAGAGAAAGCCATTGGTGTAAGAGCTTTATCATGTCATGAGTCGTAAGCTTTTTCTGAGCTACTTTTGGAAAGATGCTTCTCCCATCATCAGGCTGGCGATGGCAGAAGTATCTCTCCAAACGTAGCTCAGAAAAAGCTTACGAGTAATGACATGAAAAAGCTCTTACATCTAGAAGTTGAAGTCTAAGTGTAGTCTTTGTCAAATGTTTGCTATAAAGGAGTTAACTTCCTCGTGGTTAATTAGTGCCTTGTATTGTACTGGGCTCGAGAGAAAATCATGAAAAGAAAAACACAACAATACTTAGACATTTTATCGAAATAGAAGAGACAAAAATTTATTTGAGATCAAGTAAACCTCATTGTGAAATTTTTTAGAGACGACTTTGCTGCGGAAGACCTTATGAAATGCAAAGTTACTGTGTTTGAAGTTGGTCAAATTATAAGTTGGGATTAATTAGGAGGGGAATAAAAGGAATTTTGACATCGGTAGTTAAATTCATCTTTTCTTTTATAATTCATCATATATATTAATAGTAATTTCATCTATTTGCTTATTTGGCATCGCGAAGCGGTTCCCATAATATTAGATCCTATAACGGGGAAAGTAAATATTAAAACGAAGAAAGAAATTTTGGCTGCCCTAACCCTAACGCTAACCCCAACTCTCAGGATGGTTGGGGAAAATTTGCCACTCTTTTCACAACAATACTACTCCTAGGGGGTGAATTGGAAAAAAGTTGCCTCGCTTTTGACTCTTCTTCTTCTTTCGCATGACTTCTCTACCATTATATCATCTGCAACCATTGCCGTAGCTCATCACTCAGTGGCTGCTCTCTCAGCGCTCTGGCGCCACCAGGTGGTGTCAAGGGGGCACAGTCATTGATTATGTGTTTTTTTGCGGTTTGTTTCCTATCTCCGTATTGGCATGAGGGGCTGCTGGACAGTCCGATCTTGTGCTGCCAGCTACCAAAGTTACCACAGCCTGACCTTACCCTGTTGAAGTTTACCCAGCTCTTTCTTGGGAGCTTTTGCCAGCCGGGTGGGCACTTGGTGCGGGCACATAGTCTCGTAGTGGGGTGGTTGTATTCTCTTATTTATCCAACTATCTTACAGCTTGCCAGATCGCCAGACTGCTTTGTGCTTTATCGACTCTGATTCACGAAAATGCCTCACTCTGAGGATTCTCTGAATCTGCCTCAGTATGAGCCTTGGGCTCAAGGGAATGTGCATAAAAAGTACGTCTAGGAAAGAAAACCCCCCATGCTCCATACCTGCAGGGTATTGGGAAAAAACTTAATACATTCATTTATTTTTTTTTTCATCTTTTAAAGATATGAAGCTATCCGTTAAAATAGTTCTGTCTAGCAATTTTCACTAACTAAACAAACCCAATAACTTCCTTTTTTAACCAATTTTTAGAGTACATTTAAACTTTCTTCAGGAAAGAGTATTATAATCGTAAACCAAAATGATAGATTCAAATCTTTTTCTTCTTTTTTCCCCTGTCTTATACATTTCACCTTATACCCTTGTTGCTTACTTGCGTTTATTGTATTAGGTAATTTTCGGTCTTCTTATATTTATTTTCTCCCAGCATTGATTCGCCTCTTACTCTTTATTACTTTCAGTAGATTTTGGTTGAATTCTATCATCGAGGTGATATTATGCAAATGCTATCGAAAGACGAAGACATGTCTATTTTTACTTGTGATTACAGTGATGTGATAAAATTTTACAAGCACAAAAGGGTACACAAAATTTATACACCTTTTATTTCGGAAAGGATGATGTTTTGATATGCCGATATTATCTCATTCATTGTCAGTGTACATGTACCTATATCCAAATTTTTGTTTGATTAAATTGGGAGGGAGGATAAAAACTTTCTAAATATTATATTAATATGAATAACAATTAATGGTAAAATGTTGTTATTTGGCCTTTGTATAAAATCATATGCTTGACTACATAGCAATATATTCGGCTCTACGATATTTATCTTAAAACGACACCGACAGATTTTTGACTGTGACTTGCATTTAACAGTTACGCAATATTAAAATAAAACAGAGGATCAATTGAAGTTGGGCATTAATAGTTGCAATATATATGTAGGGATATTTCTACACGTTGATACGAAAATGAAGTCTAAAAAATCAAAACAAGGAAATGATAGAAATCTAAAAACAAAGCAAGTTAATATTATGAATAATCTCATAGTAGAAAGCAACGGATGATTGATTCAACCATTTCAGTTGTCAACACTAACAAAACAAGAAATAAATCACTCCCCCGTACATTTTAACATATTTTAACAAACATGGAGTTCCATTTCAGACAAGTTCCGCATCCCTGTTAAAGTCCTCTTTTATTAAAATATGCTCTTAGCTAGTTTAATTAATAGAGACTAAATAGAGACATAGTCTGGTTTCTTAAGAGTTCCAGCTGTCAGACTACCTTTGTTCCAATATATTTACCCACTGGCTATTTTTTGCCAAAAAAAATGTCCCGTTTCACTAAGAAGAATTAGAGGCTCAAGATATAAAAGAAAGTGGAGGATCCATATAGAAAATGAAGTATATAGTGAAAGACAAGGATGATATACAGTTGGAAAATGTAATATCCTTAGAATTCAATCTTCGGTTAACCAGAAAAATTTAAATCTAAACAAGATCGCTTCTGGTACCTTTGGAACAGCCATACCCCCTACAGCCCTTTTTGTTTCTGCTAAAAATATTTATTTTAAGAAACCAGGAAGCCATTTGTTTAGCTTGTATAAAATGTTTTAGATTAAATCAAATTAGTTTTAAAAAAATGAGTCTCCTTTTAATCTTGAAAATTCTGAACTTTATGGACTCAGAGAGGAAGCCATAGATGTTAGAGCTTTATCATGTCATGAGTTGTAAGCTTTCTACTCATAACATGATAAAGCTCTTACATCTATCTCTCTTTAATATTGTTTACTGTGTCTTGGAAATACTCTATTCATGCTATGCACCCATAGAATATTTTGTTAATGTACTATGCTTGTAAATTCAGTTCTTTCTGTAGTAGATGGTATCACATTTCATTCGACACAACATAAGGAATAAAATGGTGTTTCTTTTCTTCGGTTTTTTGTTTTACCGTGGTGCTCTTTTATCAAACATGGAGTTGCATTTCAGACAAGTTCCGCATCCCTGTTAAAGTCCTCTTTTATTAAAATATGCTCTTAGCTAGTTTAATTAATAGAGACTAAATAGAGACATAGTCTGATTTCTTAAGAGTTCCAGCTGTCAGGTTACCTTTGTTCCAATATATTTACCCACTGACTATTTTTTGCTCTCAGCATCCCTGGTTGTCTTGTTGATAATTACTTTTTTCTTCTTTCAAATCTACTTGGTCTTACATATCTTGGTTGTAAAGAAGGAAAGGTTCTTGTCGTCTGTTCTGCCCTTATTTCCCCTTGAGACTAATGATATTCTCAGATATTGATTTTTAAACGCTTTTAATACGATTAAGGTGTTGTGTAATCTTTGACGATATCATATTCACGAGGTATTTAAAGCTCTAACTGGGCTTCTTCTGGAATATCACTAATCTTGATGTCAATAATATCCAGTCAAACTTTGCATGAACAACTTCAAAATCAGTGGTTACCCAAAAACATTAGTGATTCAATTATGTTAGACAAAGTCTAATTTTTATGTTAGACAGAAATTGAGATAAATTTAGAGATTCAAGTTCGGCTATCACGCTGTCAGAAAGATATATTTGCTCTGCATTTTTTTTCAAAAAGTCGTTTAAAAATTTAGAAAATTTAAACTCAAAACCCTCTTGTCTGAAAAGATTACAGGTCAATTGGGTTTGAATAGTTATAAACCATATAATAAAATTTCTTTATATACCTTTGATTTTAAGCTTTCGTCATTGCCAAATTAGATTTAGATACTTAACAGTTACACAAAAAATGAGTTAAATTTTCCCAAAAAAGAAAAATAATTATATGGGTGGGGTAAGTGCAGGTTTAGGGAGCGTATTCCTGAACATTTTGGAAGTAAGAAATACCCTTCCAGAACCCATAAATGAAGATCTGAACCATACTGCTAAAAGCATCTAGCTCTGACCTGGAAGGGCTATGTAAGCTAGCACAAGATCAAAAAGCAAGGTGAATCTAGTGACAATTATGTTGTAATCTTGAGAATCAAAGAGGCAAAGAAGTAAAAGAAAACGAAGAAGAAATACGTTTTCTGCGAATTTCAAGAAGAAAAAATTGGAAGACTTGCTTTTGTTGCTTGGACCTCAAACTGTCATTATATATTAGACCCCTCATTAAGTTCATTCCAACGCCTGTGACTACAATAAATTGGCTTTATATATATATAAAAGAAGTAAAATATCTAGTTATCACTTGTACCAGTTATGTGAAGTGGAAGAAAATAAGAAGAATGGCAATTGAAAACTGCAATTGACAGCAAGAAAATTATTGTAAATTTTGTTTCATAGAAAAAGTTGAAATAGTTCAAGGGTATAGGCTGATGTGGCGACAGAAAATTTACAGATTTCAATCAATATCGCATCTACAATTCTTTTCTTGTTAGTTATTCCAGTTTGCTTGCTTTTAGTGTATAGTGTATACACATATATTTGGATCTGCAGACACGTGTTTCCCCATTCAATACGAAGACACACTTTAACTGCCATTGAAACAATAATGTGCGACTTTGCTGGATATGCGCACACTCCGGAGTATATCAACATATACATAAGGTAAAACACGAAAAATAAGAACTATGATTGCAAATAACAGTTTCACGACATTTCGATTATCAGGCATATATATGTATATAAAGTATATAATATATATTATATATTAAATATATTTAATATAAATATTAGATGTTAAGGCATTTATTGGTTACTTTTCTGTTTCTTGTGATTTTACCTTGAAAACAATATAAAATGTCTATACCTTATGAAAAGAAGCGTATACAATCAAAAACTTTGATAACCTTGGTTGTTTGATCTGATAAAAAACCAAAGGGATTGTTAAAAAGAAGAAAGAACACAGGCTGCTGTTCACACGTTACCCTTGATGGTTATTATTTGGCCATTATTCCTTGTCCTCATCCACTGTCAGATTTTTTTTCTTCAGGTATCTGTAATTAGTTTCAAGGGAAACTGCCAAATGTCAAGCTGTATTGTGTATAACTAATCGCTATTCCTTTGTCTTATATAAGACCATGTTGGAAACAAAACGCTTTTTAGTTTTCTCTCAAAATTACATCAGAAATAGCAAACGGCATACTACTATTTCCAGACGAAAGTTGATTTTGTAAGTGGTATTCATGCTCAAGATTGTCGCTATAAAAAGAGGATTTTCAGCTCCAAACAATGGATACCATTGCAAAGCACTCATTTGAAGATTTCCTTCTGTTAACATGTATGCCGGTGCATATATTAGCACAAAAGAATAACTGAGATAAAGCCACTATTAGAGTTTAAGCTTCAATAACTTCTAAATTTTTATTTGCAAAGCATTGAAGGAAAGCTTAAGAAAATGACTACAATCCTTTGAAGCCATCTTCTTAATGAAGATACCTTTGAAACAATGCTGTAAAAAGACCTAGTTCAAGATTTAAAAGTAGATAAACCCTTTTTCTCAATTGTTAGATTTTGATCTTTGGTCATTGTAACTTTAAACGAGACATTCTGTCAAAATGGAAACGGTTCTGGAATAAGATTTAAGCTTTGAGAGATAACCGAAATAACACGAAAGTTGCCACCGTGCTAAATGAAGTGACATAAGTAACTTTAGACAACAAAACAGCTTACTGCACTTCCCAACACTTACATATATAGCCTTCATACTTAGAAAGTAACAAATGTCACCTTTCTTCATAAAAATAACTTGATATAGAATGCCAAATTCATGGCTGAGTTCAAATTACTGAGTTCAACTTACTTGGTGGATCAGGAATCCATTCGAGGTTTCCAAATGCCTGCAGCTCTCTTTCCGTATGATTCAGCTAGACTTCATATGTTATGGCAGCAAGAACTACCGTTTACTAGAAGGATTTTACTACAAGAGAAAGCCTTGTCCAGTGGTTATATTAAACTGGTAGTGTAAAGAGATTAAAACCATCTACTATCCGCTCTGTTAACTTAGTGACGTGCTACAGAGAAGATTATTGAAGCTCTACGATTTTCTACTCGAGTGCTTTGCTTTGATTTTGTGACATTGGTTAACAATAGTAAAGAAACACAAAAAAAGGTAAACAGAGATTCTGCCTACGCCGCCTTTTGTGACCAGTGGTGGGAGGAAGGGAGAGTTCTTGTTGTCATTCGTAGCAACAATATAGAAGCATAACAACAGGGCAGCATTAATTAATTTATTTCCCACCTCCTGCTTTAATTGAAGTGTGAAGTTTTGGCGAGGTACATAATTTGATGCCGTTACTAATGCTGAATTTTGATTCCACTTTGTATCAGTTGTTAAGTTCATGTAGATTACTGAGACTTAATTATGTATCACTATACAAGTATTGAAATAAAAAACATAATATCTTATTATTTGATCATTTAATCACAGATTTGTAAAACCCATATGGGAACAATAAAATCAACACCCAATTAGGTCATTCTCAAGTAAAACTTATTTTAATCCTCATTTTCTACGTAGATTTAAGTTGTCACCAAGTAGTCATTAATGTTTGATGATGTCGGCTCATTTTGTTCCTTATTTATACTATATTATTTTGTTTTAGAAACTTCGAAAGAGACGTCATTAGATCAGTTCAAATCGTACAATTTTAACAATCCGCTACCACTCTTAAAGTTTTACTAAAACATTGTCACAAGAACCTGACGATGGGAGAAGTATCTCTCGAAACGTAGTTGGTAAACAGCTTACGACTCACGACATGATAAATATCTTACATCAATAGCTTCCACTGAGTCCACAAATTCAAGAATTTTCCAAATTGTCACGAGTTAATTATGGGACCTCCATTTACGACGTGAAGAAAAGCATTCAAAATTTTGACTTCTTTCCCCCTGGCAATGTTACCCCCACAAACCCACCAAGACTTCGAACAAGAAATTTGACCATGGGCTTTTTCTTTTGTATGCATTTGGTCCATAATCAGTCTGCTTATCGGTAACGATGTATTAAAATGAGAACTCGTTCATACATCTTTGTTATACAAAGCTACTCAGAACAATAAAACAAAGGCATCAGAGATGCATTTAAAAAATCAGGCTGCATCAATTTAACAAAAATAACGATGCACAGATCGTGTCAGATGGACCACATTGTGCCGTTACCAGATGAAAGGCACGTAAAGATAGCTTCTTTTCTAAGAGAAACGTGCAGAGTTCAAGAAAAGTTAACTCCCTTTGTGCAATTTAACCCTTAAATCAAAACACAAAAACTTTAGAACATTGGAAATTGCAGAGGCTTTGAAAACTATTGAAAGGCAAAGAAGGGTAATTAAAAATAAAGTTCACTACACATATTAAAAAATGTTTTGCTCCAAAGCTTCAATAAAGACTAAGAAAAATCCTCAGATAAAAATAGAAGCCTGGGGAATATGATACACAGCAATACGTAGTAATCGAACAAGTTTATAACTTGTGTCTCAAAGTCTGTCTCCTCTCTTGACAAGAAACCAAGCAGAATATCTACTTTGCTAACCGAAATGGTAGTTGCTAAGATTTTTCAAGCTGAATTTTCTCTCTTGAAGTTTTGGAAATGTAAGGGGATGTCATTCCACTGATTGCTTCTTCAGTTCAAATTTTCGTCGATGAATCTGTTTCATCACTGGTAATGAGCCATTCAAAAAAAGCATTGTCTTGTTGAACTTGTTCAAGAACTTTAATGCATGCGTTGACTCCGTCAATCTTGATTTCGATAGTCTGCTCTTTCAGTACCCAACGGGTTACGTTTTTACCAACCCCAGAAATTCAATAATGTCATTGGCACTTTCATGGTTATTTCTACCGTTTTTGCAAACTCTTGAGTAGTTATTCACCTGTCAAAGTTTCTGCTTTTTTTTGGCGGGTTTCACAGAAACATCCCATATCAGGAGACAGAGAAATAAGATTAGGGAGTCAATACTTCACTGGTATGGGCACAGAGCAAGACGAGATGCAAATTATGTAAGAAGGGGGTACTGAGTTATGAAGGCCCCGGTGGGAGGCGAAGAGAAAGGCCGAGGAAAAGGTGGAAGAACGTCATTGACAGAGATACGGAGGCTGATGGTGGGAGGGATGTTGATAAGATGAACAGGGTCGAGACGGCTGATTTTCTGTGATGACCCCTAACGGGATATAACCGGAAGATAAAGAAGAAGAAGAAGAAGAAGAAGAAGAAGAAGGATTCACAGAATTGAAAAGACGGCATCTTCAGACAGCATGCTCCAATGGGTACATTTTTACCTTGTAAAGTTTTTTATACACAGTTTTATTGTCCATTAAAATTTCACAGAATCTCTTCCCCAAATGACAAAATTTTAGGTAATCTATTTACCTAAACTTCTTGTGATATGAATTAAAAGGTCTGGTACGTCCTGATGGTTTTAGTTTGTTTTGCATATTCAGTTTCTATTTAATATTCAGTAGGTATCTGATGCCCATGCATGCATCTGGTCCTCAGTTATGGAAAATGGTGAAGGAACAAAGTTGTAAATCAAATATGGAGGTACTACGAAGGATCATGGGGGTCACACTGTTGAATAGAATGAATGAAAACATTCATCTAGAACTATAAAATTTGGTATTGTGCTGAAGGTACAACAAAATAAACTCTGATGGCCTGGTCATCTTTTTTCCCTAACGGAGCAGAACCCAGTAAGAAAGAGACAAAAGCCTGGTACAGAGTAAAACCATCCACGTTGGAGGCCCAGTAAATGCTGAAATGAAAATGAGAGCAAGGAGACGAGGTTGAGACAGCTGGGCGGTCAGAATGTGTATATATGATACTCTGAAGAGAGAAAATAGAACTCTTCTACCTAGAAAAATACTGGGCAAAGAAGAAGAAGGAGACGAAGAAGAAAAAGGAGGAGGGGAAGGAGGAAAAGGAGGTAGAAGTGATGACGAAGATAATGTTATGATGAAGATCTTCGGTATTATTAACTATATCCCATGTTAGTTTTTCTATCTACTTACGGCTGTAATAAAAAAAATCGATGAAAACTTAATTAATGAATTAGTGGTATTTTCAAAAGAGTGAAAAAGTCACCCTAATCTAGTTTTTAGGGGAAAAAATTGCTTATTAAATATTTCCGTTTTATCTACCCCCACCCCCACACACATCCCGAATGATACTCTTAAATCAAGCCAGACTTGTTTCCGTGATTCAAAAACCTACCTAAAATGGTGCTGGTACTTTGTTTATTGTTTATTTATTTAGTTATTTACTGGATGATACAAAGTAATGCTATTGGCATGAAAATATAAAAATACATCAGTTTACCAAAGCACTTTAAATATTTTTTTTATCTTGCTATATCTTGCTATATCTTGCTGGTGCAGTTTTACAGTAGTCAGCATTCAGTAAGTAGGTATTGACGCTGAACCTTTTACAATGTTGAGACAAAAAGGACGTAGACGTACCAAAGACGTAGAGAAAGAGTTATTTGAATAATTATTGGTTTCCATTTCCAATTTTCTTCTATACTTCAAACTTTTTTAAAAAAAATGGTCAGCGACAAAGTAGAAAGCGCGTGAAAAATTAAAGAGAGAAAATAACATATTTGTATTAAAATGATATTATTAAAATAGAACAGCTCTTATACATTGTCTCTTTATACACCTTTTACAATAAAAACTTTCAAAAGGGATAGAACACTAAAAAAATCCTAAAGAGAATTATAAGATAGATATGCACCTAACTGAGTTCGAACCAGTAACAATGGATTTTCCGGTCAGATGCTCTATCGAGTTATCGGTCGCTACGTTCCTAACCAGACGATTTAAAAAAAAGCAAACAAACGGACCTTGTTAAGTACTTGGCGCTGATAGTTCAGACGGAAAAACATGTGGCTATATAGCTTTAAGTGCTGGTTTGAACTCAGTTACTCATTGTTCTTCTTCTTCTTCTTCTTCTTCTTCTTCTTCTTTTCCTTCAGTCTTCTTTCAAGTTCAAGTTGGGTCGGTCGCTTGGCATTTCCTCTTCCACGCCCTCCTATTGCTTGCATCCTTGAGATTGTCCCTTGTTTCTTTAGCCGCAGTCGGGATATGTTCTGCAGCACCCCTTCGCTGATTTGTCAAAACATGCGGGGGTGTATGTTGCACGTCGCCAACGGGGGACACCCTAGCCATATTCGAGCATCGAATTCCGAGATTCATGTTCAGTTTGCATTCGTATTGTTCACTTTTCTGTAATTCTCTTAATAGTTGAATTCATTCTAATAAGACTGACAGGCCGAGAGAAATACAAGTTTTCTTTTGCTCAGGCTGTTAAACAGGTCGTTGATTTATTGATTCAGACTCAAAACAATTTCTTTTGATTTGTGTTTCTGATCATTATACAGTTTCATATTAATCTTCTTTTAGATCTTCTGATCATGGTGATGTCACTGCAGTAGTTAAAGCAACTCTTTCATTTCTTCTTGACAAGTCATGATATAGTAAGTATGTTATCAGCCTGACTGGAATAGATTTCGTCAATGTCATTGAAATATTCCTTGGAATTAAGCCTTTAGCAAATCGGCATAAGATTCCAACTGAATTTACGGAAAGGGATTTGGTCCGTATTTACACTTTCGTACCTTACCGTAGATGCTAAGTCAAACATAATTCTCCTTCATGATTCAACGCTCATTGTTCGACTTCCACTGCTCCTCGCAATCGATTCTATGTTCAATTCTGGTATTCGACCACAATCTTAAGCTAGCTGACGCATTATTGCTATTCCATACCTGAAATAAGGATGTCGATCTACTTTCAC
This sequence comes from Morbakka virulenta, assembly GCA_003991215.1. Taxonomy (NCBI): domain Eukaryota; kingdom Metazoa; phylum Cnidaria; class Cubozoa; order Carybdeida; family Carukiidae; genus Morbakka; species Morbakka virulenta. Next base: position 2,071,447 of record RDPX01000019.1, read on the forward strand.
CATCTTATACAGAAAGCTTTTTCTCTTTCAGTGCTAAACGTTTCAAAGTTACGCCAGAATTTGCAATTGAAGTCAGTGCTAGTAACTTCGCCGTTGACGAAATTTTTTCTTTGCAAGCAGGAAATGCGGAATCACACCTGGTAGAATACTTTCTAATACAACTATTCTTTTGACTACATTCCGAAAAAACATGATATTAACAAAGATGCTTCATCTGGCTTTCCAGAAGAGAGAAAACTTGAAAATCAATTTTACTAGTTTACAGAAACGTCAAATTTTTAAAAGGAGGAACAAACCCATGACCCTTTCATTTCTGGGGGTATGCATAAAATTCACAACAAAGAAAGAGGCCACCACTCCAAGAGGGTTAAATAATAACTTGGAAAATACAAGGAAAGGTATCCTTGGCGTATCAGATAGGTCAAGTATGTGTGCTGGCTATGGCAGAACCACAATACAGGCCATTTTGGAACCGATAAGTTCCATAAATTCCTCAACACAAGGTTTTACTTAACTATAGTGTATAACTATATTAAACAATTCTGTTTTGGAATATGTAGCTTGTCATCAAGCAAAATGTGACCTACAGCCGCCAATAGAACTCTTCATCTTAATACTTTAAAAAAACATATGCACTCCGTTTCTCCCGACATTACTTACCCTTCTGAAGACCTGAGTGCTTAGCGGTACATCCACGTAATTGGAGACATTTCTGAAGTTTATCTAAGCAGTTCATCTAAGAGAACAGACAGCTTCAACGATCACTTACCGTTCATAAAGTATTTGATTTACATACATAGAATTCCAGATATGGATGTGGGTCTGAGTACACTGGAAACAAAGTTGGAATCCCGGTGGTACAGCAGTGTATGTACCAGGTGAGTTCTACATGTGTTTACACAGAACCGGGGCAAAAGCACCACAGGCAGAATGTTAGTCAGGGTTGTTGGATTAGTAAGAGGTCAAAAGTGACGCGTTTTTAGAGCGCACCGTTGAGAGGGGTAACCTAGTAAATCTGATAACACTGCCCGAGATTACTCTATTATTAAATTGCTGTAAAATATGAAGTGCTTCGCCCTGAAACTGGTTACTCATGTCTCTTGATTATCAACAGGAGGCTTCATAGGGAGCCAGGCAAAGCGAGGTTTATAAAGTTCAGGTGTGTTTAGATTGTAAGTTTGTACTTTTAGTGTTTAAATTACACCCCCAATACTGTTTTGTGTCACCTTTCATCACATTCTCCTTGCAGAGTAGCGGGTTTTTGCTTTGTACATTTCTGTAATGCTGATCCCACGCTGGTCGATCTCTAACATCACATTTCTCCAGGTTCTACGCCTTCAAATCTTTCTTGATCCAATCCTTCTATCCCCAACACAGTTTGATCATATCAAATGCCACAAAGGAAAAGTATTCCCAGTGAGCTCTGTCGTGCAGATATGACAACTGAAAATTGAAACCACTGCCAACCTCTTGGTAAGTAGTGAAATCAGATCCTTTAATGACTCAGCTTAGTAACATGATATTATACAAAAATAAATGAAAAAACATGTTTGCGCTGTTTTGCATCCTGTTGTAGGCGAAAATAGAAACATATAATGATGTATTGTAGTGTGCTAAAAGGTCGAACCTGTGTGTAAAATCATTGCGGAGGTTAATTTTCTTGTAAAGTTCGCTTATTTTCTTAAAAGGTTAATTAATTGTCTATGTCTTCATTGTTAGTTGTTTTCGTCCCTGTGTAATAGATACCGCAGTAATTAAAAACGAATGGGAATACACTGCGACTATATTGTATATTTATATAAAGAGATCCTTCCAGTTGACCTGGATCTTACAAGCTTTAGCCTTGACAAAGTTCTTGTTTCCTTTCCATGAGGAACAGATAATTTTAGAAGTGAAGGGACTAAGAGAAAAAAGTACTGCTTAGAAGTACATTGGAAATATAATAAGTGCATAAGATTAGACTTGAAATTGGTGTTGTAATAGAACTAGAAGAGTTCTCCTTTCCTTCCCCCAAGATCCCTTTGTCTCTTGGTAATTTGTTTTTGTGGAAATGTTCTTATGACAAAGCAGCAACATTGCTCTGCTTTCTTTTCGTTACCCGTATATTTGTAATTAAGCATAGAACTTCTCTTCCTTTATTACAATTTCAATTTACTCACTCATATTTGGTGAATTTTATTTCAGGCATAGCAGGATCTTTTCATTAATTGTTTATCCTGACTTTCATCCGAATAAAGGAATGGAGTAACCATAGTTTATTAATGGGTACCGCGTGTTTTTGCAGCTTTTGTTATAGTTTTAATTAATTATTTTAATAGGATTTAGAATGAGCAAGTCAGTGAGAGTTTCTTTCGTCACTTATAGCTCTATAAGTTAAAAATGATTGAAACCTTGAAGCCTACCGCAATTTCAAATCTTATTAAGTTGCATAGAATGCTATAAATTTCAGCCTCAACTGTTTTGATTTGTGATGCCACAGGAAAAATAAAAAACACTGGTTGCAATGCAGCATTAAGTTATTACAAGTCATTATAAGTCATTATATACAAGTCATTATTATAAGTCATTACAAGTTATAGAAGATTCAAGGAACAACAAAAGCAGCATAAAGACATTACTGGCAACAAATAAAATGAGGTTAAGGAAGAAACGCAGTTTGTATCAAATACTAGAGCTTAGGGGCATTCAGCAACTCTGTAATTTACTTAAATCACAGAGTACAATACACAGAACCATATGTTTCTCTTATCTTTACTAACAGAACACTAGTTACCGCCTGGCATTTACCATGATTTCTCTATAACAATCAACTTCTGAAAAATATATGTTTAAAGGCAAAGATGTTCTAGCTTTGATTACACTCATGAAGTCTAAACAAGGTGCAACGACAGCCTATTTTAATTAAAGTATAATACTCTTTCGTAGTTTTCCAAGTGTTATGTTTACCCAGTGCTGACCTATTGCTCCAGGATATGGACACTAACCCCAGAGTCACAGAGGAACCTGGAAAGCTGTGAAATGTGGTTTTTAAGAGCGATGCTGAATATCAAATGGTCTGACAAAGTAAAAAATTAAGAAGGGGAGCCCAAGTGAAGCGGCACCTGATAAAAAAATTCGCACACAACAGCTGAGTTTCTTAGGACACATCAAAAGAAAGGATGGTTTGAAAGAGGTGGCAATAACAGGGAAGATAGAAGGAAAGCGGAGCAGGGGCAGGAGGCATGTCATGTGCATGAGCATTGTGAGATACTGGCTGGTGGAGAATGGTATCCACCATACTCGCGTTGACCTTCTACGAATGACAAGGTATAGGAGAGCATGGTGAAAGATAATAACCAACGTCCGCAGCGGATACGGCACCTGAAGAAGAAAACGGTTTCAAAAAATTCACGGAAAAGGTACATATTTTTAATATCTGCTGATGTGAAAAACGTATCTATACAGATAGAATGTTCAAACAGAGAAATGTTGATGAGTCTCGTCAAGTAATTCAGTTCTGAAAGCTTGAAAATCCCATTTTGTTAAACTTAAAAGAGGCTTTTTTGTCAGTGTCATGTGCCAAGTAATTTCGAGGATAATTAAATAAACTTTGCAAAATAGGGCGCAACAGATGCAGGTTTTGTACCAACTATGTCAAGTCTCTCAATTTCCTTAGAACGAACCACTGAATGCGTCATTGCGTGGTGAACCTGACAATCTGAAATAACGGATGAAAGGTATCAGTTCAATTCTCTTTATACTTTCATCTCTATTTTCTGATTTTGACTACAATTCGCTCTTCAAGTAAAACATTATTTGAGAATAAAATAGCGTTGTATGTAATATAATTTATTTCCCATCTTTACCAAATAAATGCTATTTTGTTAATATCTTTTGTGTGTTTGTAATTAATGCACGATTTACAGACATGGAAGAAGAAAATGGACACGTTAGTTACCAGGTTTTTTAACAAAAAAATACTTGCTTGTCCATCTTATTTAATTTATTTTAATGTATGTTAATGGAAAGAGAAGCAGGAGTAGAAGACGTATGGCATGGATAAACAGTTTGGGGTAATGGTTAAGCGAGAAATGTGTGCTTTACAGCACACAGGGCTCTTGAGTATGACACGAGAAGAAGAAAGTGTCATGACATAATTGGCCATGTCCGTACAATATATTGCACCATTCATTAATGCACTTTTTCGAAGAAACAACTCCTTTGAATACATAGGCGAAAGACTAGAAGGTGAAAATGATGTCCTTTCGACAATAAAATGAAGTGCTACAGTGCATCTGATAGTGAATATTTACAATAGAAAGTTGAGGGACGAAATTGCCTCGAGCTTTAAGTTGATTCCAACAATGAACCTGGTGTGGCAAAAAGAAGCTTGCCAACTATAAATGAACTTTTGAATCATTATGAGAACAGATCTTGGAGAGATTCCTTCACAACTACTGACATTTTTAGAGCAAGTTGCAACAATCCTACTCTATACTTATTCCAAGGGCGTATTTAGGAGACTGAATTATGGTTTTTAGTCTACTACAGCTACGTTGTTTTAAAAAAGGAACCATCAAAGTTCTCTTTCTACAAGCCAAAAAATAATTTACAGAGTTAATTCTCTGGAAACAAATTTTCAAGAACAACGCTATCCATCTCTTTGATTCAATTAAACATTTAAACCATCATAAAAAAAAACACTAGCTATACTGTTCAATGATAGCATTTTTAAATAATTTAAAATTTAACTTTGTCTCGAAACTTTGAAATACCAGGCTGGCACCTAGAAGGATTGTCTGTCTCATGGAAAGAAGGGCCTTTTCACATTCAGATGATAACTATTTCAGAGATGGCGTGTCGATAAAAATAGTAATGATAATGTCACATCATCACCATTTTCTTTTATGAGGTCAATGTGTGGTAGGCAATGTCTGCAGCTGCTCAATTTATTACCAACTTCATCATCATAGGACTTAGCAGGACATTCGTCTCTATCTAGGTGTTGTCTTCGGACATCTGCTTCTAGTTTCATATAGTTTTTGGCAATGTCAATCAAGTTTATTTTACCCAATACTCGGCAGATTTTTAATGGTTATCGGGTGCAAATAATCAGACAAATAACTAACTCCATATTTGAGACAGTAACTCAAAATCCTTTCTGTAATGTCAGAGGACTTTTTTCTAATTTCCCTCAGGTGAAAGCTTTCTTTCCTTCTCCCCAACTTTTCATTATCTGTCCCTTTTTGAGGCAAACCTTAATGACAGTGCCAAATATGCTTTTGCGTAGGCTGGGTTTTTTTATCCTGCTGAGGAGCTTCTTAACCCTGAGACCATGTTCCATTTCTCTGAACTGCCATCCGACCTTAAATGAAGTCCTGCTGTCACATCTGGATAGATACTCCCTTATCTCACCTTAATATTCTTGATCAAGTTGAGAGGCATATTTTTAACTTGGTCTTTTCAAATCTTGCTGCTTGCTACTCTTTAATCTTTGTCTCCTTGACAAAATTTGACCTGTCTTTTATATAGCAATTATCACGGGAAGTATTTTGCTGAGCTCTTCTTGCTGGTACTAGGTCTATTTGTTCCATTTCATGTAATTCGTTTCTCGCAACGTTTTCATCCTCACGCACTTGATATCCCTCTTTGAAATAAATCTTTCCATGAGTGTAGCCTCCTGTCCTCGGACGAATGAATTTTTTATCTCTTTGGCTTTAGAGTGCTTTTTTGTCGTATGAGATAATGTTTCAAGGTATAAGTTAACTCTTGTCTCCTGGTCTAACTTTTTCTTTCTCTTTTCTTCCTTCACAGGTCCATACACATATTGCCTTGATTTCGTGTGTGGTTTTCAATGATACAAATTGCTTAGATGACACAAGTGAAAAAATTGCCCAGCCTGGCCATTCAGGATAGCCCATCATTTCAGTAGAGCTACAGACGGGTTATCACTTTTTCATAATTAGGGAACTGTGACAGAGTGTTCTACTAAACACTATTTTTGCAAATTTACTTTTTGGCAACTTCTTTTTTTAATGCTCATTCTAAAATCTGCTTGAAAATAAAATTCCGTATCTTCAATTTAGATAAATATAACATCAAAACCTGTCAAATTCTTCTTATCATGTCCTTTAATCCGCAGTCTTGCCGAAATTGTTTACCAAAAAATTTTAAAGTCAACCCTAAAATTGCTCACATTTGCCTTCTCTAACTCTTTCAAATCAGGTATTTTATAAATTAGAACTTAAAAGGCTATAAAAGGTAAGAACATGTACTCACTTATGATACACAGCCCCTTACGCATGAATTCATGAGTCTCAACAACAAATTATTATTTCAGTACCATGCCATATAATGTAAACAGAGAAATTATCTGCCTCCAAACTGGACCTAAACCATTGAAACTCTTCAACAACTATTGCTCCACAATTTGGGAAAATTTAGAGTTGCAATGGAACTGGGGATTTTACCCTGTAAAGTGAAAATGTGAACTTTACCCCAAAAATTGATTACTATAGATCCAATATCGATAAGATTCTCTCACAATATGAAAAAGGAAAAAAAATTTATTTGGGCTTTCAGAAAGCTAAGCTAATTTTAACTACTTTTTCACTTTTTAAAGTATTTATTGCCCTTTCTAGGTAAACGACATTTTTAGTCAAACCCCTACTTCGTTAATTCAATTCAAATACCCTCCTCTAACTATGATAAAAAACAAGGGAATGAAAACAAACGAAAGAACAAACTCACTTTTGCTTTGGTTGAAACTGATAAAACTACCATGCAAGTGCATATTCCAGAAATATGAAATTTCGGCATGAGCACTATAGTTTTAGAAATAAAAAGAAGCTTTTCATTTTCATTGTCAAATATTGGTCATTTTCAACCTAAGTATTATCTTGTTTTGTTTGTCGGCTGCCTTTGCAAAAATCTTTAATAGACTATATTGTTTTTATACAGTGATCAGCATGAAGACGACACATTATTAATAATGCTCTCCCTTTTCCTTGTGCACAGAAACGTTAAGCTTTCTATAGGCATGCCTATGAATTGACATTTCCCTCAAGTAGCACTTTTCAACTGCCTGGTAGAACTGGGAGTACATTTTGAACTATTCACCCACATTGTAACAAGAAAACGATTATCTTATATTTCCACCTTTACATCCAAATTAAACCGATACAATATTAATTGGTTAATTAAAAGAGAAATCTATTCAAAACACCAATCAGATCATCATGTTACTGAACTTTCTTAAAACAGGCAAACAAACAAACACCACTTATTCAGAAACAAGCATTACCTTTTAAAAACGCAAAAGGCGTGGCTTTTTAAGCTACCAGCATGTAAGGCACTATAGACAATCATATTGGTAAAATGAAAACCAAAGTTAAAACATTTTATTACTTAAAGACATGTCCAAGGGCAACGTAAGATGAATGCGATATTAAAACATGTTGCATTTGTATTATTTCTTTTAATGAGTGGGTATCTTCTTTTAATTCAAGCGTTCACGAAGTGAAAACCCAGTTTTCTAATAATTTTGAAATAAGAAGGTCCAGATTTCACAAAACTCTTTCCTCTTAGTCCAAATTAGTCCTTATTCCTCAAAAGTGCACTTCTCTCCACCCCATCGGATTCGAAATTCTGTTTTGAAATGTAAAGGTTAAAAGCTATCTAACCAAACCTTAAGCGGTTAGTACAGATGAATCTCGATTATCCGAACAAGAGAGGCGAGAAGCAATTTGTTCGGATAACTAATTGTTCGGATAACTGATTATTCGTAAACAAACGACAACATGCTCGATATACATGTACATGTGTTTACGTTAGAACATATGCTTACGTACATATTTATCCGGACGGGAAGATTTTGTTCGGATAATCCGAAATTCGGATAATCGGTGATCGTACAATCGAATTTCAAATGCATAACTTGGGCAACTAGGAAGTGATCGCAAGTGTTACTAGTTTACAGTAAGGTTTATATCATGTGACGGGTTTGCTAATTGTTTTCATGCAGTATGTATGTATTTTTTTATTATTTCCGAAATACAAAATTTGTTGACTTACTTAATATATATATTTTTTTAAATCTAAAGTAGGTTCATTTTGGTTTATTTCATATTTTCCTTTCTTCACAAACCTATGTACAAAGTGACTTAAGGGCTTGCTTCAGATTTTCCCCTATAAAAATATCCGGAATACACACAATCACACACCTTATCAATCTCCTTCACACATACTAAGCATCTAAGGGAAAATTTCCTCAAGTTAATCTCTTCACTGCAAATCATGTGTTTTTGCTAACATGCTTAACAGACAACGATAATGAATGTACATGACAGTGAACGTAATGAGTAACAATAAATATCCGGTAATTAAATGATAAAAACCTCTTTCAAAAGATACAAATTGAAATATAAGAAAGAAACTGAGATGAGGAACTTTAAAAGGAACACCAATACGAAAATTGATAAAAATTTAAGTACATAAAAAGCAGTTCATGTCAAAATTTCTCTTGTTTATAACCGGTAAAAATATATACATTAAGGACGTATATATCAAAAAAATACGGTAAGAATTATAAAAAATCGAAAGTTAATATGAGTACTAATCCTAAACTTTAGTGTGTCATATGGAGAAGAAGTGTAATCCAAAAAAATTTTCAATTGTTATATAATCAGATTATACGAGTAAAAAACTCTGAGTACTGCAAAGTTAGAGTCTTTCATAATCTTTAGCTGTATACAAATTTGTATAGCTGAAGATTGTGAAAGACATGAAACTCTGAGTACTGTAAAGTTAGAGTCTTTCATAATCTTTAGCTGTATATAAATTTGTATGCAGCTGAAGATTGTGAAAGACATGAAACTCTGAGTACTGTAAAGTTAGAGTCTTTCATAATCTTTAGCTGTATATAAATTTGTATGCAGCTGAAGATTGTGAAAGACATGAAACTCTGAGTACTGCAAAGTTAGAGTCTTTCATAATCTTTAGCTGTATATAAATTTGTATGCAGCTGAAGATTGTGAAAGACATGAAACTCTGAGTACTGCAAAGTTAGAGTCTTTCATAATCTTTAGCTGTATATAAATTTGTATGCAGCTGAAGATTGTGAAAGACATGAAACTCTGAGTACTGCAAAGTTAGAGTCTTTCATAATCTTTAGCTGTATATAAATTTGTATGCAGCTGAAGATTGTGAAAGACATGAAACTCTGAGTACTGCAAAGTTAGAGTCTTTCATAATCTTTAGCTGTATATAAATTTGTATGCAGCTGAAGATTGTGAAAGACATGAAACTCTGAGTACTGCAAAGTTAGAGTCTTTCATAATCTTTAGCTGTATATAAATTTGTATGCAGCTGAAGATTGTGAAAGACATGAAACTCTGAGTACTGCAAAGTTAGAGTCTTTCATAATCTTTAGCTGTATATAAATTTGTATGCAGCTGAAGATTGTGAAAGACATGAAACTCTGAGTACTGCAAAGTTAGAGTCTTTCATAATCTTTAGCTGTATATAAATTTGTATGCAGCTGAAGATTGTGAAAGACATGAAACTCTGAGTACTGCAAAGTTAGAGTCTTTCATAATCTTTAGCTGTATATAAATTTGTATGCAGCTGAAGATTGTGAAAGACATGAAACTCTGAGTACTGCAAAGTTAGAGTCTTTCATAATCTTTAGCTGTATATAAATTTGTATGCAGCTGAAGATTGTGAAAGACATGAAACTCTGAGTACTGCAAAGTTAGAGTCTTTCATAATCTTTAGCTGTATATAAATTTGTATGCAGCTGAAGATTGTGAAAGACATGAAACTCTGAGTACTGCAAAGTTAGAGTCTTTCATAATCTTTAGCTGTATATAAATTTGTATGCAGCTGAAGATTGTGAAAGACATGAAACTCTGAGTACTGCAAAGTTAGAGTCTTTCATAATCTTTAGCTGTATATAAATTTGTATGCAGCTGAAGATTGTGAAAGACATGAAACTCTGAGTACTGCAAAGTTAGAGTCTTTCATAATCTTTAGCTGTATATAAATTTGTATGCAGCTGAAGATTGTGAAAGACATGAAACTCTGAGTACTGCAAAGTTAGAGTCTTTCATAATCTTTAGCTGTATATAAATTTGTATGCAGCTGAAGATTGTGAAAGACATGAAACTCTTAGTACTACAAAGTTAGAGTCTTTCATAATCTTTAGCTGTATATAAATTTGTATGCAGCTGAAGATTGTGAAAGACATGAAACTCTGAGTACTGTAAAGTTAGAGTCTTTCATAATCTTTAGCTGTATATAAATTTGTATGCAGCTGAAGATTGTGAAAGACATGAAACTCTGAGTACTGTAAAGTTAGAGTCTTTCATAATCTTTAGCTGTATATAAATTTGTATATAGCTGAAGATTGTGAAAGACATGAAACTCTGAGTACTGTAAAGTTAGAGCTTTTCTTTCTCGTATATCTAATTATGTGATAGCTCCTACGTTTTAATGTGGTAGAGCACTGTTGCTGATGACACTTCATATTCATTTGTTAATACAGTTGTTGTAAAATGTTTAACATAAAGGTTTATCCTCTCTCTCAGATTCTCTTTTTCAGATCATTTCAAATAAGGTGTTAATTTAAGTACTAATTTGGGGATGTTACCAGTGGAAATTTTGCAGTAGCTTGCCTATGTATTGTATAATTAAAACTCATTAAATTTAGTTAATTCCCAAGCGTGGGATTGGAATTATAGTTGTCTTTGCATCTCCTTTCTTTCCAAATTCTATGATTTACCCATGTACATTAAAAGAAGTCTGCTAGATTACTAAATATAATTTCTATAATATGATTTTTGTGTTAATACCAGAAAGAAGGTAATAGCCAAGTTACAGTAATATAATCTATATAATTGCAAGTACTAATTGAAAACTGTGTAAAAGCTCAAGCAATTGGAAATGTTTGATCAATCATTTGATATGCAGCCTTTGGAAGAAAACGGCTTTAAAATCTAAGGGGAAAAATTCAAAATGCAAATAACTGATATGAACAACCTATAAATGTTTTTTTACCTCAGTCTGGCATTTGTTATAGAAGAGGGTAAAGATATATTGTATTTAAGAGTTTCTGGAGTAAAGTTCCTTTTCTCCTAATCCATGGATCACCAAACTTCTTCCACAGCTGGCCAGATGACTGAGAAAATGAAGCAAGCAGAGCGCATAAAAATTATGTTCAATATTTGTGTAAGCAAGAAGGACAGGTCTTGAAAAACGGCAAAAAAGCAAGTTTAGCAACCAACATATTTACTTACCAAAATGTTTAGCCTAACAAAAGAGGTATTCTCAAAAACACAGTCCCATTGGACCTTGTGTGTACATATCTGAACCTCATAAACTGAGCAGTAAAAAGAGGTTAGTGAGATTTTAAAAACTGCCATTTGCCTTTTAAGATACCATAAATGTTTGGTATGGAATCGCTGCATCCAATTACGAGAAGTGTTTTTAATTTTTCACCAGTCAATTTCGTTTTATTTGTTGTCTTCACAAACTTCATTTTTGATGTCTGCTTAAAAAAAGCTGTTCAAAACACTGATGGAAATTTTTTTCGAATTTCGTAACAGCAATACCTTTTGGAATCCAACAAAATCCAACAAAATTTACTTCTCTGTATCGAAAAGTCACTTGCATGCAAATCAATGAGCTCCAATTGTAATTTAACTGATGCATCACCAAGGTTCCAATCAAATGGAGTCTTGAACAGACAAATGTTACCAACAATCCGGTTGAGATCTGAAAATCTCTTTAAAAATGGTACTTCCAGTCGCAATAACCTTTTTTGGAAAATCGAGGTTGACATCTTTAGGAAATTTAGTGCAAAACTTTTTGAAACAATAACAATGAGAGTTTTCTACATCCAGTTGTATTTTAAACAATTACGGCTTCCTTGAAAATTCTTTCACTGACTTAATGGAGTCAGTAAAAGCTCCTATGCATAATATATATATATATATATATATATATATAATATACATACGAGCTTTATATCATACCTTTTAAACTTTTACTCTGCTACGTTTTGAGAGGTACTTTCTCCATCGTCAGGCAAAATTAAAGCTGAGAAAATCATTCCTCGATACGTAGCCAAGTTAAAAGCTGCGACTGCTGCAGTGATAAATCTTTTATGTCAATGACAGCTCTCTCTCTCTCTCTCTCTCTCTCTCTCTATATATATATATATATATATATATATATATGTATATATATATATATATATATATATATCTTTCTCTCTCTTCTCTCTCCAAAATTCTTTTATGATTGTGCAAGGATCACAGACAAATTTATTCTTTCCCTGAAATTCAAAGTTCAGTTTATTCATGTGGTATGTGATGTCGACCAAAAGCGACAGCTTTTTGGTAGCCAGGCAGGATCTGATGGCTGTAGATCAGGTCTCTCTACTCAGTGAGAAAAACATCTATTTTTTTTCGGGAGCTTCTAAAAACGAAACATTACTTTACTGCAGCTGTGCAACCTCATTACTGTGTGATACGGCAAGTTACAAAAAGTCGGAATCGCTTTCTTCCAAAAAAAATCCTGAAACTGACTTACTTGACTTAAAATCTGAGGCATGATTGTCCCTTGCTCTCTCTGCGTTCCTTTTATGCCAATCTTCCCTGTCCATTGTTCTTCTCAGAAACGTGCCAATCCGCAAGGAACTCGGAGCGGCGAAAACGATTGTTGGTGCAATTCAGGAATGGCGTATACGCTATTTTGGCCATGTGAACCGCCGCGATGTAAACAGTGCCCTGTTCAAATTCGCAAAGATACTGGGCTCCTAATTGAAACCATGAAACTGACGGTGATTAAGACTATGCATCCGAATGGGTAGCATAAGTGCCGTTTCTCAGCCTGAGGGCTAAGATCAAGTGTAGAACTCTGGTCTCTCTTTTGCAGGGTCTTCGGTTATAGGGACCAACCATGCAGTACAGGGGTCTCGAGATGCTTGAGCCTTGGCTGATGACCAACCCAAGAGAAGGGCCTTCCCACGGAGGGCTCTGAAGGGGGCGATCCGCATGTCTTGCATTTTGTGGTGTCTTGCTTGCTTTCTGTCCCACTTTTTCTTGATCTGTTGCTTACTTTAGGGTCTTTCATAGATGAATACCTGTGGAAGACAATAATGAGCCCACTGTTTACCAGGGTAAAGGGCCGACGTTTGATTGTCAGGGTGGAGCGATAAACTTTACAACACCAAAAGGGGGATAATGTTTACGGGAAATGGCCGTGAAGCAGACGAAAACAATTGTCCCTTTAAGTTTGCCTGATAACACTCCAAGATTTTCCAAGAAGTGGCTCATAAAATATTTGAACTAGAAGAGGGTATTAGATGCGACTGGCCAATATTTTCTTTAGCGGAAGGAAAATGTCAAAACAACCTAAATTGGTAAATTTGGTCATTTAGGAATGTAAGACCCTAAATCAAATTGCCCACCTGAGGACAAATCCTACCATTGCCTACTGTAATTAATGACAAAGTAGTAAGCAGGGAGGGGAGAAACTACACTCCTGTATTATTGGACAAGCACCAAGGAAATAATGCTAAATAAAGATGTCAGTTGAAACAAAATGCCGTCAGTATTCTGTGTAATCAAGTATCGTTTCATTCCATCTCAAACTAATAAACAGCTTCCAATGTGCTTGGTGTGTGGTATTACTACGTCATACTAAGCAATCAAATCGCCCAGATTAAGTAAGCATCTAAATAAGAAGCATGTTTATAAAGCCTAGTTGGGCGTCTGAATAAGTGTCACAGTAGGGTTTTTTTTGTGGTTTTTTTTGCACTTTAAAAGAGATCACGAAAACTCTTCTGAATCCCCATTACATAAAATCATAAGTAGTAGGAAATGAAAATATAGGAAAACGTAACAGGACATATATATATATATATATATATATATATAAGATATGATAAGTTGGAAAGAATCAAAAAACTACACAGTCCATTTCGACAAGCCTGTTTCGTGATTTTATTCACTCTTCAGGAAATGACATTTCCTGAAGAGTGAATAAAATCACAAAACAGGCCTGTAGAAATGGACTGTGTCGTTTTTTTTTTCTTTCCACATTTTTCTATCTTATTTTACTCTTTATCTTTATGTATTGATCTCTTTAATACGTATTACACATTACAAAGCTTTATATATATATCTATATATATATTNTACGCTCTACATTTATGTATTGAGCACTTTAATACGGATAACCGAATCGAAAGCTTTATATATATATATATATATATCAGTATCAATAATATACAGTAAGAATATTAGAGCTATCATATGGCGAACGACAAAAAATCAACAAACCTTAGTTTAAAACAGTCAGTTTCATGTTTTCACAATCGTCAACTATACAAAATGAAACAATATATATACTACACGCTATATATGAACGCTATATGTATACATATTTTTTATTTTTGCTCTTCTTTTTCTTTTTTTCTGACTTTTCCCTTGTCAGTGGTCGTCGTGGCGAATATGACATCTCCACCATATACGATGGAGATATGTATGTATGTATGTATGTATCCATGTATGTATGTATGTATGTATGTATGTATCCATGTATGTATGTATGTTTGTATATAAAAGATATAATAAGTTGGAAAGAATCAAAAAACTACACTATCCATTTCGACAAGCCTGTTTCGTGATTTTACTCACTCGTCAGGAAATGTATTTCCTGACGAGTGAGTAAAATCACGTATATACATATATATATATATATATATATGGAAAGCCTTTAATTCGAGTTGCAACATTCTAAATTCATTTCTTTCGCCCTGTTCCTTTAATTTTATGAAGCCATGGAAATAGTATTTACACGATTTGTAGTATTACCCCCCACCCAGGGCCCTTTGAAACCTACAGACACATGGTTTATACACGGAATTTTCACCATCTTATCTTGTGAAGATGCAATAGTGGCCTTGATTACAAGTGGCACTTAAGACTGGGGATTAAAGGGTTTAAGCCCTCAACCTTTTAAGAAAAGTGAAGATTCGCTTATGATTAACCTTTCATTGATTATTAATAAACAAAATTAAAAGAAGCACACAAACAATTATTTCGAAATTTTGTTTCGTGTGATTGCCTGTGGCTAGCTTTACCAAGGGAAATAAACTAGCAGTGCACCTACAGATTTAAGCCCTCCTAATTTCAGTAAGCAAGGTAATAAAAATTTGATGGTTATTAGAAAAATTAAGCGATAAATTGCAAAAATAAGACTTTATATTCAACCTCGGTTGTTTTAACATTGATTTGTGCATACCAATTAGATACAACGCCTAGTTAACTACAAGGATAGGACCGATGAAGCGATTTATGATAGCATGAGTAGGCGTTGGGCTGAAAAAGTCTGAGAAACACTAGACAAGAGTATTTTATTGTTATACCTCAAAAACTCTGTTTGCGGGACAATTCAAGAGTTTATTTCATTTTTTCATTTCATCAAATATAAATAATAATACGACCTACGACTTTTATCACAAAGTGTTTCTTTACAGCCATACTATTATCACATATGTTTAGTCCAATGCTTGGGTATTTCAACTTCCGCAACCAATTTTTTTCCGAACCTCCTTAGCTGCTTTATTTCTGTACATATTTACTTACTTAATAGTATATTTAATTGCCATAAATCACTATGATCATCCTTTGATTTCGCTGAAACTTAATGGTGCTTGATTAGTAACATGGCGCTGTGGGTGGGTAATTAAAACACCTTAAAAATAGGAAGGTATTGTTCAGAAATTGTGGAAATGCTGTAAGCGCTTGAAGAGTTATAATTTATTTAGTAATACATGTCCGGAGTTCTTTATTTGGTTGTTGTTTTTTGTGTTGTTTTGGTATTTAACAGAGGTAACGCTAAGTAATTCCAGTTATTTCAAAGCAAAACCGAAGCTTAAGATAGAAGTAATGAATGTTTCCTTAGACATTTTGGCAAAAATCCTCCATTTTGACTCACTCCTACTACGCCTTTTCTTTTATTGTTACAGCTAGTCTGAAGCAAAGGATTCCTCGTTGTAAGTTATCATGGAGAACATTTTGTGACTTGGAAGCCCATGTTCAAATTATATGGCTTTTTTCTTCACTCTCTGCTTCACGCTCCACCAAATAACACCACGATGGATCTTAGATCTTTGATCATCGCAGAGAGTTTCTTGAAGCCACAAGGCTCCCGATAAAAATTCCTCCTTCCCCCAATTTTTTTGCTATTCCGTGGGATTCACCTTGGCTATTCAGCAAATCACCTACACACCCGAAACACAACTTGTTCCAACGAAGTCTTTAAGATCATTTATTCAAATTCCATTAATCCATCCCGCTTTCAGTCCGTTGCTTGCCTTGTGACTTGCTAAGTCGTCGACGCTCAAGGTTTTATTTGTAATATTCCTTGAGATTATTATTTTATAGCTTTATTCTATTTTTTTAGCCCCACTTTGGTCTAGTTCTCAAGCACTTTGATTACCTACTCTAACATTTAAACAGCAGAAGGCAGTTTTGGATATATCCAGATCTCTTTTCGAACAACTTAGTTCAATCTTTCCTTTTTGTTCACTGACAATTCACTGAATGTTTTTTTTCCAAACAGTTTTTCATAAATAGAGTGTCCTTGTTTCGTCTCTTTTTTTACTTATTTCCTTCTTTCTGACAAATCTTCACAGACACTAAGTGGCATTATACCTTGTTTGGCTCTTAACCAATAATAAAAACCTAATGTACTAGTGAATGAGTTTAGATCGCATTTTTTTGGGAAAATACTCTTTCCTGTATTTTCCTTAACCTGTCTAAATTTTAATTCTAATTTACATACAGAAAGCGGATAAAAAAAGCATATTGTTCTAGGGCGTTAGTGCACAAAATAGTAAATGATAATTTCTAAGGGATAATCAATTACTGTTTTGGAGACAAAAATGTAAGGAAATGCTTTCAAACTGACAAGATTCTGATGTCATCTTTTCAAAGATATACAATCACAATTATAAGAATTTGTGCCAATAAAATTAATAGCTGAGTAGGATCCATTTTTGTTTGTTTTTTTATAGCTCGCATGAGAGTAATTCCTGGTCAATTTGTATTGTTAGTTTCGTAACAAGTGTGAATTACTCATGTGATTCTTAATATTATATTTTCTTAATAGGTTTATTGTTTTATTTTCTTACCACAAACAGTCACCAGTGTTCTTGATTAGTGCTGCATAAAATCTCAACCACAGTGGAGGAAACGGAGTACAAGTTCAACAACTCTGTGGTGATAAATCAGAAGGTATTATCCACTTCAATATACTTGATAAATTCTTCATTCCTTTTAATTTCGAGACAGGGCAGCCTGTTAGTTATTGTATGTTAACATTATACGTTAAAGACACCTGTAAAAGCATGCAAACTAGTTCCTGTTTGGTGTAAGGCTTTGTGATCACATGGCAGAATTTAAGCATAACGAAGACTTAAGCTTTGTGATACTAAACAGTCTGTTTACCAAGTGAATAATGTTGTCGAAAAACTGGTATGTCTTCTCTGTATAATACACGCTAGTTGAATAAAGTGGTCTGTTTTTCAGAACTTTTCCATCATGTCTATTTATCCCTCCCAATAACGTTTGTCAAAAACAACATCAAATTTTAAATACCTAAAACCTAATAGGCCACTGTAAACCGTGATGCATATGCTATAGCATGGTCCTGCAACACATAGATACACACTGCAACAGTTTTTGTGGAGTGACCAGTATGTAAGTTCTGGTATTTAACTCTGTTTTTAAAGGTATTATTTACAGGTAATTTAAAACCTAAATATGTACTACAGAACAGATTATGTAAAGAAATGAGCTTTCGTAGATTTATTTAGTTAGAATTTCTTCCCTTTGTGTTATCTTTGACATGGAAATCATTACTGGATTGATATTGTAAACGAGGATAATAGAAATTCAAAACAAGTATGATGGATTTATACGTTTTTGTATCACTTTGATTGAAAGTGTTAATGTTGCAAGGTTAAGCATCATAAAGCTGCTTTAATTGCAGTTTTTAATCAACGTTCGAAGGCATCTTGGAATTGACACATATCAAACAATATTACTGTACCAAGAAAATTTCAAATTCCAGGGTAGACCGAACCTAAAAGAACATATAGGAGAGGAAGAGATTGTTACCTAGGTTGGATGACTTGAAGGTACTAAAATTTGTCAAAGACTCGAAATGTTTATTATTATCAATTTTCTCTGTCACCTCCCTTATGCTTCTGTGGTGCTAGATCTTCTTCTTCTTCTTTATCTTTCGGCTACTTGCTGTTACGGGTCACCACAGTGGATCATACACCTCCATTTTTTGCTGTCGACAGCGTCTTCCCTTCTCACTCCCATCCCCTTCATGTCCTCCTGTACTGCATCCATGTAGCGTCTCTTTGGACTTCCTCTCTTCCTCCTCCCTGTCCAGATTCATGCCCAACATTGTCCTCTCGATATACCTTTCTTCCCTTCGGATCACATGCCCATATCATCTCAGTCTTGCCTTCCTTTGCCTCTCGCTCAGTCTCCTAACATGTGTTGTACCTCTGATATATTCATTTCTGATTTTATCCAGACGTGTGACTCCAAGTGCCCTCCTCAGCATTCTCAATTCTGCCACCTCCAACTCCTCTTCATTTTTCTTTGCTGTCGCTACTGACTCAATCCCATACATGGAACTAGGTCGCGTTTCTTATATCTTCGATTATTTCATCATCCTCTCGGTCTAACGTTGTTTGTGTACCATCAATTCACCTCATGCATTATATTCCACTTGTGCTGGTGCACCTCACTTCTATCTGCCACGTGTCTTCTACTTGCCTATGCTCGTAAATTCATAAAATATTTCCATTCAAGCTCACTTTTGACTGTTATACTTTTACTCTAATTTTCTCCAATGTAAGTTCTTTTCTTATTTCTTTTTTTCCTCCTTGCCCCTCAAAGTCATTCCTTCAACCTCTGGAAGCATTCTTATTTCCGTACTTTCTAACAGATTTGCCTTCTTTCGCCTTATTGTACATATTTCTGCTCAACATAACAACACAGGTCTAATAATGCTTCCTTCATAACTCAAAGCATTTTAAATGTGGAATCAAAAATTATTTGGGAACCAGCCCATCTTAAACAATACAACCCCCCCCCCCCCCAAAGAATTTTGTATCCACCCAAACATCCCAAAATGGACTAAAGTGGAAAAAACTCAAGAAATGAACATTATTGATCTTTTACGTTAAGGCTTTCACTTGGTTGAATATGGAATTTAATGTTCAAGACGCTCATCCTGTTACTTAGCTGAGTCACCTTAGATGCTATAACAGAGGATCACAAAAACAGATACCCACAAATACTGACTCACTTCAAGCTTTTATTTAAAGTCTTTATTAGATATATGTTCTGCTTGATTTTTTTGCTTTATAAACATTAATTTCCTTTATGGAAGATATTCAAGAGGAAAATCAATGTCTTTAGTGATAAATGAATTTCACACGTTTACTTTTCGTGACAACCACTCGATTTAGCTAGAAATATAAACGGTACAGTGACTATATTTTTTTAGTGTCAAAACACGACTTTTCTCACCCTTTCCTTTTGTTGGTCAATACAAAAAAACATGATTTATGTAGGAGATGTTGAAATACCAAGCGTAAAGGAATGCAATAGAAAAAACATGTAACAGTGCAATTAAATTTGCAAATATTACAGACACATTTCTCTAAGGATTATAGATAGAAATGAGCAATTGATTCATTGCAAACAGGGTTTTTTTAACACATATTTGCTTTTATTTTGGCTTTGTTAATTGCTGAACATTGAAACACAAGCTGGCATCACGTGGGGTGTACATAGTTTTTGTCTTAGGGACATGTGAAGAGGACTTTGGATATAGGTGGTTGTCATCAAGGTGGTAAAACTTTTTTATATAATGGTAAGTGGTAATATACGTAGTGTTTGTGTAAACACCTTTTTCTTATTAGACATGCACGATTCAGGCTACTTTTATTCTTCTGATGCCCCATATCAAGAAACATGAATTTGGTTTTCAAAGTACCTAATGTTGATATTTAATCGATTGGCCTTTTCACCTTTTCTTTATTATGACCAACGTACTTTACAACGTTGGTCATTATAAAAAAGGTACAACAATAAAAGGTACTTTTTTCATGATTTTTTCTGAAAATTTGAAGGCCAGCAGAAATGAATAACTTTCCCATAATCCAGTGCTTTTAAATTTTTTTCTTTTTAGGCACCCTTTTCAGATCACTAACCAGTTCTAAGAACCCTCTTACAAATTGACGTAAAAAGTATCGTTCTGTCTATTTTGTCTTTTTGTTTACATAACTGGCAACAGGACAATGGATTACAAAAAGGTAGATTACTTTCATATCACCAAAAAAGATTGCCACAGCATGTCTTTGTATTGTGCATAATGTGTTTAGAATTATAACCATTAAGTAAAAATGTTTTATGATGTTTTCTCTTTAAGATAGCACGAATCTTGAAATCTTGGTTATTGACTGGCGCTGCTAACGTCATGTCGAGGATTGAGGTGATTGCTGTTGTTAGCTTTGAGGCAAAGCAGACAGAAAAATTGAATTTTGCCCAAGCAAGTTGTTACACAAGGTATCAACACAGTAAAAGCCTTCTTTGCTAAATCAGAATACATTTTCAACTGAAAAACCCAGGAGTCTTTTAGTCGATCATCTCTTTGGATTCCATATTGTTTCTCAACTTGATGAGATTTAGCTTGAGTGGTTCACTATCATTGTCAGCCTCTTCCAACTTTTGCTTGTAAAGGTCCCGGATTTAGTTGTCACCAGGCTGAAGCTTTCCTCAAGTAAAATAACCATCGATTACACAGTAACTAACTCACATAGTAAATCAAAATGTTCCACAATTTTTGAAACATAAGTTTAGATAGAGGAAAGCATATCCTGTAACTATTTTTTCAAGAGAGCGGAAATTTACTAAGCTCCCTTTCTTTTCACCCCAAATCCATAAGAAAAGTTTTTCTTTGAATGCAGCAAGCTCTTCATTGGCAATCACAATGCTGAGCCCCTTCTCTGCAAAGAGCAACTGAGCTAATTGAGAACTGTAAACACATTACCCAAATAGACAAGCACTTAAAAAAACTACGTAACATCAAATTATCCTCCTGTTCTTGTCGTTGTCCGTGGTAAAAATTGTCTAATTTCTTCTTGCAATTTAAATATACAAGACACAGCTCTTCGATAAGGTGTATTATCAATACACCTTATCGATGTGAAGTTGGGGTCATGAGACAAATGTGTTTATCGTACTAAGTATATCTATGTGATATATTCCTCATCAATTGACCAGAGAGAAAATTTCTCCCACTTTCTTCACGTACCAGATCACTACTTTTAACAGACAACAATCTGGCACTTCATGCGATTCATACACCCGTAGAGAAATATTTCATGGACTGGTCTTGAGGTCAGCAAAAACTTTTCTGGGATATACTGTATTCATAAAGTCAACGATTCAGTTATGGATCACACCCTTTGATAAAAACATTTGTTGCAGTTTCTTTGCAATCTCTAGCCAGTTATATTAGGCCTTTTAAAATTAGCAACCTGGTAAGCAACTTGATAAGAACTATGCTTTAGAGATTTCTCTGTTGACGATTTTCTTTACGCAGGCAACATACCACCAAAAATGCCACAGTGTCATTACCTCCATATCTGCCACCATGTTAGTTTTTGAAATGTTCATCGAGTTTTCGTGGCTTCAAATTCATATTGCAGAACAAGTTTTTGTATAGAATATGCTAAGGAGGTTGTTTAACATCCTTTTCAGTAATGTGCGTAAAGCCGTATGGAATGTCGTCATCAATTCCATTTTCGTTTTTCTGACATGAAGAAACCAATCCTGGAAGATAAGAAAAATTTGTTTCCGATTTTTTAAGTGAGATGAAGTCCTGACTTTTCTTAATAAATCACCCCTAGTGATTTAGTATCTTGCTGTCACACTGTCAATAAAGTAATCCCTGATCTGACTGAGGGGCCTTTTAAATACTAATTAATTTAGCTATTTGGGTCATGCGGAACTTGAAATCTGTGCTCCATAACAGCTGGAATGACTTTACTTTTGTCAATAAATAAGATAATCAAATATGTCCCTTACATCAAACAGGATTTTTAAATATTAATGATATTCCTTATTAATCATGTAACATAAGAATAAAACTAAATTATTCGGATAACATAATTCCCTACCTAACCTATTTAACTCGAATTCATCGAGGTAACAGACTCGTTAGACATTAGTTAAGCTACTATTACTACTACTATTATTATTATTTTTATTTTTTTTTACTATTAATATTGTTATTGTTATTTTTATTATGGTTATTCTTGTTGTTATTATTTACTTTTTGCATTTTTCTACAGAGAAAAAGACAAATAATTCTAGTCAATATTCAAAACTACCAATAATTAATATTACTAAATGTTTAACTAGCTTTGTGACCTTACACTATTGAATAAATCTCTAAATTAATCTACGATATTTTTTCTTTTAATTGTAGTATTGTGTTCATTCTTCTCCCTACAGAAGAAATTCTAAGAAGATTGGAGTACAGCACGACCATTAATTACAGATATTTGATTTACAGCTGAAAAGATATGCAAACAAATACTCTCAATATAATTATTATAGCTTCATCAGTCTTTGGTGGACTAACCATTGCGTCGATTTGTACGCTGGTCATTATAAAAGCAGTACGACTTTGTAAGGAACGTTTTAATGCTTACTTTCCGGAAGTAGACGATGATGAAATACAGGAAAGAAAAGGAGAGTATACAAAAATATCCACATTCCCACCAAAAGACGTAAACAAAAACATTCTATTCAATAGTGAGACACTTCTTTCCGAAGTACCCTATACATACTACCAAGCCCAACCATATAAACATTACTTGCAGGTTGTAAGAAATGAAAGTATTCATTCTTCAGCTTCGTTTGATTCCGATAATGATGAAACAGTTGAGAATGCAGGACGTCGTAGAAAAGCAAATTTATTGGCACAAGGATCAAGTTTAGAAGATGTACAAGAAGAGTCAGAAATGTTAGAAGAGCCAAAACCAGATTACATAACAAACAGACGTGCTACATTAGGTGTAGGAAATTTGGGGAAAATAAGATTTTGTTTGCGGTTTTCTGATAAAACAAGGAAAAATCTACAAGTTATTCTACATAGTTTAGATAAGCTTTTGATTAATTCAGACACTATTATGACCATCTCTGTTAGTATAGAACTATTACCAGACAGGAAAAACAAGCTGGTATCCAAAGGACATTTTTCTACACCATCCCCTGTATACGAAGAAACGTTTAACATTTCACAAACACACACAGACTATGGTTTTGAAATGAAATCACTACAATTTGTTGTGAAGTGTCTGGATAAATCTGGACAAGAAATTCCATATGGTGAGGCAAAATTACCTTTGCTCTGTAGTGAAATTTACAACCAGACGCAAAGCGAACTTTCACTCAATATTAAGTATATTTCACAAAAGGTAAACTTATAATTTATTTACGGTGATCTCTGTTTTTCACTAGCAAACTTTTAATTCATTTATATATATATATATATGACTTTCTTGACTTTTAAATATTAAATATTTTCAATTATAAATGTATTTGAGTTGACAATTTGGCAATAACGCGGGAACTAAGATAGTCTATTGTACTAACGCTTCTTTTCCGGCCTTGATATGTTAGAAAATTCTAGGCTATGCACAATTACTGAAGAGATTGTTTTTCACAATTCCAACCATAATGTTCTGTCGTATTTTAAACAAATGCTACATGTTGTGAGACTAACACACAGTGGCGGCTAGTGAAAATTTTTAATAGTTGGGGTAAAATTTGAACTGAATAGAATGATGGTACATACACGCTTTTCTTTTTATAAGAATAGTAAAACTTCGTTGAGGGCGAAGTATTCTTATGATTTGACAAAATATAAGGGTGAAATATTCTTAATATATTCTTATATTTTAGTTTTTAGTTTTTTCAAACAGCTTGAAAATTTATTGAATGATCACAACGTCACAATTCGAAAGTCAACATTTTAACGTGACATTCTACTCGATGACGTTAAAAGTATGTGGTTTGTTATGAGAAAGTTTTTCTCTCGTGGAGTTGTGTAAGAGAAGTATTAAAGTATCAGTGTGATGGCTACCCCAGTGAAGAAACAAAAAAAAACCCTCGGACATTTTGGCTTCACAAAGTCAATCAAATATAGGAGAATATAATTTTTTTTTAAATTCTTATTTTACTATATTTCAAAGTTTTTAAAAAATGTGTAGTTTTTTTTGAACACCCGATATATATCATGAAGTATGTTCAGAAAGATTTCAAACTTGTCTTATTTCAATTGCCATAATATTTCTGTTTAACTAAAATTTTATTCTTATGAAACTCACCCTGGAAATATTCTTAAGGTATTCTTACAAATTAGGTAATTTTCATTATGATATTCTTGTAGAAGCTATTCTTATAAAAAGAAAAGCGTGTATTTGCAATTAAAACTCGAAAATTCGCGAAAAGAAAGAAAACGTGGAAACACTTCTTCGCGTACAAAAGATATATTGGAATTTTCCAAAACTTAATTGAAATTAAATAATATATGGTTTTTGAAAATCTGAAATTCTATGATAAAATTAAAGAGAAAGTTTATTTAAAATTAGTTCAGTTTTTTTGTTTATTTTATTTACAAAATACTCATTTTTCAGTTTTTCAGAGGTAAAAACTTTTCTAACTTTTTCATGAGCGTCATAAATTAATGAAATAAATTTAGTATATATAGAGTACTAGCTAGAGTATTTAAGACGGTTAGGTTGCACTTCGCTACTGAAATACGTTTTGACATATTTTAGTCTTGAAAAAGTTGTGCAGCTTCAGCAGTTAAAACAGGTGCTGTTAGAGTTTGACATATTTGCAATTCTGAAAACATCTGAAATAACTATTTTTTGGCATAAACGAGCGCACACTGTTGGTATCAATTAATGTTAAGAAAAATTGAATTTTGCAAGTATTGGGAAGTTTCTATTTACAATAAGAAACAAGATTCATAAAAAAGAATGCATAACTTAAGAATACAATGAATTTTTATATTTTAAATCATGGTTAACAACCATATAAGGGATAAAACCAGTAAGTGAAAGGTACTGTAAAGAAAAGACAGGATAACAAAGATCAAGCTGAGAGAGCAGAGTTGACCTTAAACTTAAAAACATTTTAGCCACAAAATGTTGCAATTGAATTGTCATGTCAAAGGGCACTTTCAAATAACATTAGAGCTATTTTTTAAAATAGAAATGTAATATGATAAATATGACACAAAAACGAGAATTCTTAAAGAAGATATTTGGTCAGTTCTCCTGTACAGGTGTGAAAGTTGAACTTTTAACAAAGACAAAAAGAGGACATTAGAGGCAGAATTTGTGGAGATGCAGGCGGTAGAGCTCTTTGTCTATTAGCATCATAAAGCATTATCTCTAATTTCGGTAACTTTCCAAGAAGGTTTTTTTGTGCACCAGAAAAACTTTCAGCAATGATATTGTTGGTTTCATTTGCTTTCTATGGTTGGAAGTTTCATACCCTGTTTAAGTTTCTTCATGGAGTCTATTGAGGTCAGGTGCTTGAAAGTGCTTAGATTGACGCACAAAAGCTTACTACTCGTGTCATTGTATTTTTACTCTGTATCAAATTCCATTGCGCCTTTTGTCAAGTTTCCTGTAAGTGGTTCTACTTGTAAGTATTTATGTCGCAAGGGTAAGGGTTTGTAGCCAAGTTGCTGTCTCCTTTTGAAGTTGTTAAAATCCCCAATTTTGGATAATATTTTGTACTCTAAAACATAGTTAGTTAGTTGCCAGCTTGGCATTGATAAATTTGTGCATTCCAAAATGAGTCTCTTCAAAATTAAAATTTGATAATAAAGGGTAAGGTATTTATAACTATGAATGAAATATATCATTTCTTAAAAACCTCTTTTGATTGGCTTTTTGTCCTAGTCATCCTTATCTACATATGCTGTTGTTTTAAATGTAATTTTTATTGAATGAAAGCTATCATTTAGGGTTTTTGAGCAGTAGCCCTATGGACGTATAATATACAAACACACAATATCCTGAAACTAATTGTGGACGCTAATTTTGGGATTTACTATTATAAATCCTATTCAGAAATAGTCTGTCTTAAAATTGAAAAATGAGTTATGTATAACTTAATTGTTCACGCAATACGTCATAGTTAAGTTGTTTGCATGAAAAGGGAACAGTGGTAAAATCACCACTTAATTATTCCCATAATCGTGTAGCATAATTGAAAAAATGCACTGTCATTGGCTTTTTACACTAAGAACATAATTGTAATATGAATATCTACTGGCGCACAGCTGTAACTCTTTCTTCAGTGAAAGAATATCACCCTCAAATATCTATGACATCATTTTGAATTTTATTTACAGCTCCTTTAGAACGATGACAAATAGCAATGAAATTCACTGCTATGGGCTTTTAAAAACCTCCTCCAAGTACGAGAATTATTCGACGTCATACGCCAACCCCAAAACAGAGCTTATGTAGATTTTTATGAATGTACTAGTGAGTCGCCACACATTAAGGCTAAAAGCCACTCGAGGATAAGGGTTAATGAGATAGACAAAACTCTGATGTGGTAAACGCATTTGACCGGGTAAACTTATTCATGACAGTGGATAAGAGTTTTCCCAGATTTTCAGTACATTTATCTAAAAAATATTGTGTTGATAAAATGAATGTCTCGTTATTTAAGAAGTTCAGTACAGACCCTTAGCAATTCAGCTCGACGCTGAAGACTGTTTAGAAACAGCTTAAAGCACGTTTTGTACTAAATGTATAAGAATAAAAACAGAGAGTACGCATTAAAATATACAATTTTGATTGATCAAGCATAGTCACTATACAGTACTTAAAAGTTTACAGAAACTATCTTAATGAAATTTTCCAGTGAGGTATCTCAGAGTACACAGGTAACAATGCTTACCTCAGCCCAGACCATTTTCTTATGGGTGGAATGGTAACAAACAACTAGAAAATTCCATTTTTAGTTTCCTTTCCAAACATAAAAAATATTTCTAAATAACTTATTTGATATAAATATAAAGTAAAGCGTTTTTCAAAAATTCTTGGTGAAGTTAAACCCCACTGGTCCCATAACACCAGCTGCCTTTGTTAATTTATCCTAATTTATCCTTCTCTTTTTCAGACCGAGATTGGTGATATCCTCCTTCAGCTACGTTACTCAGATGAACACAGAATCGTAACAGTAAAAATCATAACAGTGAAATTCTTCGAATCAGTATTTCAACACCAGTATTCAGGTATCAGTACACAAAACTTTGAGTTATTGAGGTCTACCTTTTTACAAGGCCAGACGTCAACTTAGTACAGGGAGTTATAAGTTCCTGTACTTTTTCTCTCTATTTTTTAATTGGTTTTATATCTCACTAAGTTGCAGGAGATGGAAGTTTGCCATTGTCACTCATAACATAGAAATAAATTAGAATTTAAATAATACCCCGAGACGTGATTGAGTGTGAGAAAACTCCTGCTTATGTAAAAAATCAAGTCTTTTCGACTGCCAAATTACTACAAGGACTCAGCTGTGTTAACTTGATTTACTAAAAAGACTTAAAACGAGTAGTAGTAGTAGTAGTAGTAGTAGTAGTAGTAGTAGTAGTTATAGAAGTGGTGGTAGTAGTAGTAGTTATAGAAGTAGTAGTAGCAGCAGTAGTAGCAATAATATTAATAACAAAAATAATAGCATTTCCCCGTAATTTACAAATATATGTTAATGACTGGGTTCCCGTATATTGTGACGGAAACAATATTTTTCTAACATTATTTATTCGACTTTTGTTTCTTCATTTGGTAAAGCAAAAGCATCCTGAGGAAGTCTAGTAAAGAAACCAGGTTTAGATTAAATATGGAGAATTTCAATAAAACATTTAATATGAATAACAGTTGAATGAATATTGTGACGTAAGTCCAAAATCACCCGGATCCTTAATTAAAGAAAAGAAAAAGATTAAAAAAAATCCAACAGGTATATTGTTAGCCTTGTTAAAAACGATGAAACACGAGACTTAAAATGAGTATTTTATCTCAATTGCAAAGGAATGATAAGACAACTCATCTCTTTCCCCATCATTTCACCCTCGGCCACTCATGATTGAACCGTCGTCTTTCGTCATTTTTCACAACAATGATTGAAAGATATCCTGTTTAGACATATCTGATACAATTTCTTTTTACTGTGGATCTTAAAGTCAAACATAAGACTATACATTCACATGATCATACAGGCACATACACAAAATGAGAAAACGCTTTGTTTCATACCTCAATGTCTACATGTTTAGTGAATCGCATATCTTCGAACAAGCAGTTTATGATTACAAGCCTTTTTCATTTTAGCTTAGGTATTGATTCTTTTTTTCTTAACCAATCAATACAATAACTGGCCTTAATGCTTTAATTATCTCATTTTTCTATTGGTGATACTTCACAGCAGTCCGGTTGTGACTCTCCACTATACCTGCCATTTGTGGCAGTATCGTTAAAAGAAACATGTCTTTTTAGACTTTACCTGAGATACTCAATGTAATAGTAATAGTAATAGTAATAGTAATAGTAATAGTAATAGTAATAGTAATAGTAATAGTAATAGTAATAGTAATAGTAATAGTAATAGTAATAGTAATAGAAATAGTAATAGTGATAGTAATGGTAATAGTAAAAGTAATAGTAATAGTCATGGTCATAGTAATAGTAATAGTAATAGTAANACAAGCCTTTTTCATATTAGCTTAGGTATTGATTCTTTTTTTCTTAACCGATCAATACAATAACTGGCCTTAATGCTTTAATTATCTCATTTTTCTATTGGTGATACTTCACAGCAGTCCTGTTGTGGCTCTCCACTATACCTGCCATTTGTGGCAGTATCGTTAAAAGAAACATGTCTTTTTAGACTTTACCTGAGATACTCAATGTAATAGTAATAGTAATAGTAATAGTAATAGTAATAGAAATAGAAATAGTAATAGTGATAGTGATAGTAATGGTAATAGTAAAAGTAATAGTAATAGTCATAGTCATAGTGATAGCCATAATTATAATCATAATTTTAATTATAATCATAATCATAATTATAATCATAGTCACAGTCATAGATATAGTCACAGTCAAAGTCATAGTCATGGTCATAGTCAAAATCATAGCCATAGCCATAATCATAGTCAAAGTCACAGAGTTAGAGTAAGAGTAAGAATAAAGGTAAAAGTAATAGTAATAGTAATACTAAGAGTAATAGTAGTAGTAGTACTAGTAGTAGTAACAGCAGTAGTAGCTACAGCAATAGCAGCAACATTTGGTATTAATTAATAATGGAGATAACAATACCATTAATCATGGTATTTTTTAGCTAATCACAAAATATAGTACAATTTATTTTTCCACGGAGAGCAACCAGAGGCAGATATAACCTACGATCTGTAATACTAAAATCTACTATACTGTTATTTTTATTGCAAATGTTCTTTCTATATGGTCTGTTTTTTATCTATATCTTTTTTTGTACTCGTAGTTTTGTATAGTTTCATATAAACATAACATTCTGTTGAGTACAAAAAAGGAAAAAATTCATTGCGCATTCAATTATATATTTTTTTATTTATTGTAGAAATTCTTATTAACTGTAAGTTAAAGAAGAATCGAGACCTTACTTCGAGAAAACCTACATTCCGAAAGTCCTATTTCACAGCATATCCAGCTGAAAGAATCGATGTAGACCATACAGAGACGTTTCCTATACAAAAGGAAAATTTTCTACTGTACTCCTTGAAAATTTCAATTAAGGGAAGAAGTCTACCCGCTAAAAACAATGGAGTCCTTATAGGAAAAGTAGTCGTTGGAGCCAATAGCGAAGATGGGACAAGCATTATTCACTGGCGCACGATACTTATGTCTCCAGAGCTTGCTTGGACAGTTTGGCACCCAGTTTATTCTTCATAGGGATACTTTTTAACTTAAGAAAACATTTCGCTCTTCTTAAAGGCTGCTTTTTTTCATGCGAGTGAAAAATGTTTCTCAGGAACATTGGATCAATTTATCGTTAGCAGCGCATCAAATGCAACGATTGGTCACTGTAAACTTTGCTATTTGTAGTAATAATAGTGAAGGGCTTGATTTAGAATTACAAAGAAATAGATAAAAATTATGAGGTGCAACAAGGCTGGACTATCGGTGCTACGTTTACTGATTGGACCAATTTTTAGACCAGGCTTTTATTTGACTGTGCTGGTCTTTAGCCAATGCCCTAACTTTATCAAAATGTTTGCATATGGGCTTTGTTGCTCTGAATCTTTAACAAAACAAAGGTTTCCTTCCCAAGACAGCAAGATCTAACTCAAACGAACAACGGGAAGAAGAAAATTTGTAAAAATAAAATATAAAGGGAGGGTGCTGGGTTTTAAGACAATACCCATATAATATCTAAAGCTTAGGATTAGAAACTTAATGTAAACCAACCAGACGAAAACTTCTCTCGGCGAGATTTGAACTCTTGGCCTCATAGAGGTCAGAATTTCTAGCCCAGAGACTTAATTACTTGGCCACAGAAACGTTCCTCTGGCTATATGGCTTGGGAGTTAGACCTACTGGTCTACTGATACCAGAACATTTTTTCCAACCCAATTTTCCGTTATAATTTTTTTATATTTGTTGTTAGTGCTTAAGGGGATGTCAACATCAGTCTTTTCATTCAAATTCTTTTATTAATCGCAAATAGATGCAATGGTAGTAGCATTTACGCATGGAAGTGATCATTCGATTACAGTAATAAATGTATGTGTAATTGCATGATTTTCAAAAACAAAAGTATTAGTCGTTAAGGCCAATTAACGAAATTCCATTAATTAAAAATTCAAGAGCTTTAATTTGTAATTTGTTTACAAGCGTCAAAAATTTAAAGGCAAACTTCACTAAAAAGGTCTAACTTTCAAACCTCAATGGATTTTCTTGGCAACGAAGTTGTCATTTTTAAATGGGAGTTAAAACAAACTTACCAATATTTGTTTTCATCAAATCGCCGTGGAATTTCCTTTGTGAGGAATGTGTCTTGTTATTACATAATAATAATAATAATAAATTATTATAATTTATCATATAATTATTGCTTTGAGTTTGCGCTAGCTTTCGTCAAATCTGTGTCAAGTCCCGCTCAGAGACTTGACACAGATTAAACGAGATTATTATTATTATATTTATATATATCATCGTTATTTTTTATCGTCATTATTATTATTATTATTATTATTATTATTATTATTATATTTCATCTTCATATAAATTGCTTTTTATAGCTAAAAAGGGTAATTTGCTTTTATTTTACAAACCCGTTTAGGAATGAAATATAGTTAAAATAAAGATAAAAACCAGAAAGCCGATAAGGGTTTCCAGTTGTAAATTCTCTGCATGCCTTACAACACAAGACAATGTACTTCCACGCTACCCTCTTAACATTTCTTATTTGCTGAATTTGAGCTTCACTCGGTTGGACTTACATATTGTATTTGTACTTAAGAAGCCTCATGCCTTCAAATAGAACGATTTTATTGTGATCATAAAAAGCAACATTTACAAGATCTGGGTACCACATAAGCAAAAAAATGTCGTCAAAAAAACGTAGTAACGTTGTGGTTTAAACAAACGTATGTGGGGATGAATAGTAAAAACGCGAGGAAGTAGATGGTGTACAGGCGTAGGGGTACTATTTGTTTAAGGAGCACAGTGAGAGTATTTACGTTGCTCTTTAAAACATCTAAAAGAGGACTTTTGAGGGTAAAAGGTTTTTCTAAGGTCCCAAGAATAAGTTTTATTTCAGCAATATTTGGGTATCTCTGGTTTACAGTGCTAACGAAGCGAGAGCCGCTGAATACTCTGTTTAACAACCGCTCTTGCTTATAGGTTTCCATCTAGGTTCTATCTTCCAGGTAAAGCCATCACTATTGTTTTCATAATATTAGATTCGGATTAATATCTCATAAATTATAAAATATTGGATGTAAGGATTGTAATATATGTTAAATCTCTTAGCGTTATGTATTTATAGTACCAGTTGGTCCAAATTTTAATTTTCTTACGTCATCTTTTATTTCTTTCCATTAATAAAACTATGTAAATATGTAACTGATGTTGCTTCATTTATCACTGGTTTTAAACAATTCTTTAAAGGCAAGATTTATTTATTTGTTTTGTAAATAGTTTTTTTTTCCGAGTTTAAAAACAACATGTTATACAAGCATATGTCTGTTTATTATTACCTTTACTATTTCTAGATGACTTTTCTTTCACTCCCCTTCCTGGCGCCAGAAAAAAAGCCATAGGTTGGCGTCAGAAAGGGCATCAAGAAATTTCTGAATGCCAAAAGTAAGTCCCCTCTGAAGGACACCGCCTGAGTCCCAGTTATAAGAGAAAATATGATGTTAAAACACATAGGAAATTCTAGACCACTGTTTTATTTGCGCAAGTAATCAACTTCTTCCTACAAAATACCTCTGAATTATTAACATGTTCGATGCTCTTGAACCAGATTCACCTTTCTTTTAGCATGCATGGTGGACCATCATAATCAATGGATAGAGGTAGCTTAGGTTACCTTTCTAAAAGGCATTTGTTGCACGAAAACCTATTCTAACACGACGTTTCGTTTAATGTTGGGAAAAAAATTTGAATAATCCACAGGAGACTAGATAAAAAGATATTATTTCTAAACCCAAAAATGGCCTTCTTACAAATATTTCTACCGATTGACAGAATTTGCTTCGTTGCAAGAGATAGAAGATCTTTAGGGGTTGTAATGCACTACACAAAGAAGCGGGTTCAGCTAGCCTAAGATGATGGCCGTTTCATAGCGAGACTGAGAAAAGAAAAATAAGTCTTTTGTTAACTTCAAAGCAATCGTTTGTGGCTCACCTAAAATTTATTAACGGTCGAAAAAGTAGAACTATAATTTAATTACTTCAGAAAATATTAAAGTTAATACGAAGAGATCTCTGTAACCTGCAGAGTACATGTCTTTTGGGATTTAACGATGTCTTCATTGGGAAAGTCCCATTAAATCATGTATGGTGTAGATCACAATGTGGATATTTAAAGGTCGAAATCAGTCACAAAATGTTTTACTTAGGATATCTGATTTTTATTTGGCTAAACGCACGTAACTAACCAATTCAAATCGAAGTTGAAGCCGGAATGGGAATAGTCCAGCTTCCAGACCCAATAATGCAGGGCAAATTAATTTATCTACAAGGTAGGGCGTTAAATTTTTGTGCCAAAATGAAATATTTCATTCCTTTATAACTGCTTAGTGTTTATGACTACCGCATTTGATTTTCACAACAGGCAAATTTCGAATACCAGAATTCTTTTGAGTTTAAACATAAAGTTTATCTGCCTTGCAACTGTTCTCTCTTCTTAGCTGTCGCTACCAAGTACATAACTCCAATACATCGATCGACCGGAAGATCGCGATATGTTAAAAAAGAAAATTATTGAACAACACTAGTTGGAAGTACGCGGTTAATAAATTGAATAATTAGATGAACGAATCTTTTCCTTCAGCTTTCCGACTTCATTGAAGTACGAGGCGGCCAATCCGAGCCATCCTCTCCGCTGCCGGAACACTATACATGAGAAGCCAAATGTACTTGCTGCTTTTAATTCATATTCACTGTTGGATAATAAAAATAAGTGGGGAGGGCTGACCAAGTAAAAAAATCCAAATTTACCACTTTTTACAATATAATTTGATGTATGTATGATATGTTTAACACCGGTATTTCAAAAAAGGGCAATGTGAAATCCACTTTCGGACTCTGCAAAAAATCTGTGATACAAACGTTCCTCCTTAAGGTGAGCTGAGAATGGGAAAAGTGATGGTACCAAAACTACTGCTTGACAGCATCCGTTTCCATACTGTCGAATTCAAAACTAAATGGGGTCAGCAAAGCACCACTTCGATGGCACTTAAGTATGGAACATACAAAATCGTTTCAAGACGCTAAAGTGATAAAAGAAGCCTTTCTTGAGGAAACCGACTCGTTCCATTATAATTTGAAATTTTAATCAGTACATATAGAAGTAAATTAATTTTTCAATGTAGATAGATCTTTATGACCTGGTCATTAAAAATGTAGCACGCAAGCCGAAAAAGTTAAAACATTCTTGTTTAACGCGATGATTTAATATCTCCCTTCACGACCGTGTTGACATAACAAAGAAAATACCCGTTTTACCTTCACTGATTGACATAGCTGACAAGGCTCTTCCAGAAATCCTTTGTGTCCCATGATCACTTCCAGAAGATAACAATGATCCAGGCCTTCTTTTCACTTGGTCACGTGATGAACCGTCGAAACAGCAAGACTTGCAAAATGTCATTTGTCATCGATATTGCTAAAAACAGAATTTAATGTCTTTTCTAGTAACCTTTTTGTAGCAACAAGTATTGCAATGAATGTGCAACCATAGCCTAGATATGCTTATTTTTGAGAAACATTATTAGAATGGTTAACAATTTCAAAAAATAAAAGTCTATTTCGCATTCAAAAACATTGAAATTTTTCTGTTTGACAACAATCGAATATTATTCTTTCTGGGGCAAGTTCAGTTTTTACTTTTTAATTCCCGCTAAAAAAAATTTTAAATGGCAGGAAATAAAGGCCTTTGTTAAATACATTGCAAACCTAATTGGCTGCTTTAAAAGTGTTCACCCTGGTGCTTATGGCAAGTTTTAATTGATTACATTTTCTCACACTTGTCCAGCATTCATGAGGGTATGGGGATTATTACTATTTTTAACTCGGGAGGTATTCCCTGTCAGGGCATTTCATAATTTATGTATTATTTATTTACGCATTTCATAACTAAAGCTTTTCTGATAAGCTGGGTCAATGAAAAGGTTCGAGTATAAAAATCTGCCATCGTTACAACAGTATACAAAAGCAAGCACCCTGACGTACACTTGACATTTTCTGCTCTGGAGTTCTTTCAATCCACTTCCAATTAAATGTGTTGTACAATGGGAGGAGGAAGAGAGGAAGACCAAGGAATCGCTATATGCATGTAATAAAAGACGACATGAGGAGGATGCGAGTGAGAAGGGAATATCCTGCTGACCGCAGCAAATGGAGGCGTATGATCCGCTGTGGCGACTCCTAACAGGGAGCAGCCGAAAGATGAAGAAGAAGTACAAAGGGAGTTAGTATTTTATCTTGCCACAAAGTACAAAGTTATTTAAACAATCGATCTCACTTTTATGCCACCATAATCGTTTTCTTTCATTTTATAGCAAATTTAGTGTTCTAGACACACCATGTTCTGCCTTGTGCGTTGTTGCAAGTCATTCAAACTACTTCAATCGCATATTCAAATGTGGAGTTTCGAGAGTATGTTTTGAAGTTTACACACCAGACCTTTCTTCTCGGATCTCAAAACCAACATATATACCTAAACTTACCGCTTGTTAATGTTTTTCGAAAAGAAAACACATCATTGTTCTATCAAGGTATAAGGTGAACATCAAGAATTTTGAAGGAACGAGGTAGTTTGTTGTAGAGTTCTTAATTTATGCGTCACTGTAAAAAAAACTTTCATATGCTTGCGTCGTGTCAAACTATAAGTAAAAGGTTGATCAAACACAAATTAGAGGGAATAGGCCTGATTGTAATCTGGAGATCGACTCCCAGGGCGTCCCGAACAGGATTATTGAAATGGTCATATATATTCCGTGAAGCTAAGTTCTAAGAAAAATAATATCTGCTACAAATACAAAGGCACGTAACAATACCTTCTGTAAAAATTAAGAAAATTAACGTTAACCACGTTTCAAATATTAAAAAATCTATCCAATAAACCTAAATAAAGGAGCACACCTTTGTTTAAACTAACTTTGACCTGGTCAGCTGGGTTTTGGCCTTTCGAAGGGTGACCATACTAACTCTTCTGTTTTCACCGGTTTGCTTTACAAGTCTAAAACTAGATCTCCTGTCTTCTCAAACATTTACATGCCCAAGTCCCTAACCAGGATTTTAAATAGGTTTTTTGGGGAGGAGAGAGAGTAGACTGATGCTCAATTTCTGACTCGTTAACAAGTTCATTTTCTTTAGTACAAATGTTCATATCAAATTAGCTAACCAAACATTACCATAGTATAAGCAATTAAAAAATTAGAACCAAGTGTTCCGCAAAAAAAAAAAAGATACGAAAAATGTCCACGCAGAAATGACCACCAAAAAACCTTAACCTAAAAAATATCGTATTATCTGAAAATTAGAGCATAACATTCCCATACATTAATGTCCACAGTAGACAAGGTATGTTAAAAATTTGATCACAATATACAACATCTAATGATGCGACACCAAGTACAGAAGTTGCGGGACTTAAAACGTGATTTTACACCATCAATATACTGAAGCCATCATCAGTATATCTAAAAACAGCAAAAGTCGTGTATAAATTCTCACGCTAAGGATACACAAATACGGTTTGGACACAAATTCAAAAATCCTTCTGTGAACCTCGCATAAGTCGAGTTCGCCTAACGCAAAAAAAATCGAAAACCAGACTGCAAACAAAGTATCGATAATTTCATACATTTACCATGTACAGTGTATGTAGGAGCCAGATGTTCTTAAAACTAGTTTCACCCCAATCAGAGTATTCTTCTAAACCAGAATGTAGACAGCCTCAATCAAACTTAACTTTATGTACATTTATTCTTTTAAAAGCTAGCAAAAATTTAAAACATCAGTGTTTAAGACAGATACGTATTGATAAACACCATCATTTAAAAGGGAATCTGCGCCCACTTTCAGAATATAACTTGAACGGGGAAAGCACCGGCTCTCGTACTGACACCTGAATAAATAATAAATAATTTCAATGGGTACAAAATTCACTGACGACGCGTTTTCATTTATGTAACCTTGTTATTTTCCAGTTTGTATTTATTTTACAGGGTAACTTAAATGTCTAAATCCCACAAGCAGGAATATATTACAACTATAAAACGTTGTAGGATATTCATTACGTCGTCAGTCGTAAGCTTCCTCCGAGCTAAGTTTTGAGAAATATTTCTCGCATCGTTAGCCAGATGATGGGAGTGGTATTTCTCAAAACGCAGCTAAAAGGAACCTTAAAACTGACAATATGATAAATATCCTACATCAATGACCTCCACTGAGTCCATAAAATCAAGAACTTTGAAAACTATAAAACAGTGAGGATATCCGGAGCGATATTAAAACCTTGAAATTGTCATGAAAAATAAGAGCGTGCAAACAATGGAACTGGCCAACAAAACTAAACGACTAGTCCATTTTTACGCCCATAAACCATTTATTCTTTCTTGTTATGTAGACGTTCTACCATCAGGGCTGTCTACTTTAAAGGCGTGTTATTCAAACATATTTTACTTCACACATGATAACGTGGTCACTTGAAAATCTTCCACCCTTATTAAAAATTCCTGAGATTTCGAACTTACCTCAATTTAATCACTGATGAAAGTTCCCTGAAAGGAAGCCTTACTAACTCGAACTTTCAGCAAATGTTACGCATGAAGAGATAGTAGAACTGCTTTATTTATATTGATAACAATTACGTTTTTGTTATTTTTACCGACTAATTAAGTCATTTTCATCAATACTTTACACGAAAAGATATATTTATTCGTTCAGCGCCATTTCCGTCAATCAACAACGGTTGTTTCGAAGCATTTCGAAGCATTGTCTCAATGCGATTTTGTTTCGTTTGCTATGGGGGCGGGAGACGTGTACTTTGTCTGAAACTGTCTTTCCATACATCTCGTAGCATGTTGTGAAAATAGCAGTAAAATTTGGCGAAATTTCCAACCCGATGGAACATATATTTCACAGACCGACAGCCTGCCCTCTTTTGTACTGTATTTTATTAAAGGCTCAAAATAGTTATAAAAACTTACTTGCTTTTACTAAAATCTGATTTATGGCCTAAAATATATGGATTACGGCTATATATTACAAGTGTCTGGGAACAAATTAAAGGATCAAAAATAAGCAAAATTCATAGGGATAGCACCCTGACCAAGAAACTGGAACGGCCAAAGCTTCTCGCTGCCAAAATTGCTCTTTTACTACCCACCAGAGTGCAAATTAGTCGAGTTGACTGTACTCAATCTTGTCATGTTACCCCGAAAATTATTACCCTAAACTAAAAAAAGGTTAAAACCTCTTGTCCAGTGCACATCAAAATTACTCTTTCTACCATTATTTCTTTGACTGCAAGCCAAATTTCTCATTAATGGGTAAAGATATGTTGGCTTTAGCTAACTGACTTGGGTCTGGGTCAAGTGCATAGTGACAAAAACGAGTGCTCGCCTTCTGCTACATTAAGTACTATATGTCGAGTTTGACTGCTTTGACAAGGTACCATTACTCAAAATTCTTTGTTAAGTACATAGCTTGCGAAACAGAATTAGTCTCTTTAAAAGTGTATTGTACTGCATTCTCACATGTATCGTGTATACAAGTTACAATATGTTAAAAAGTAGTTTGGGGACCATATATTGTTGATGCCTACACAAAATTGCCAATTATCAAAACCATTCCTGTTATTTGCTAAAACGAGTTTCTAATATCTGAGAGCAATAAAGCTTTGAAACAATCCGTCCCGTTGTTTGAAAGTCAACAAATTCACGGCTCCTTCTCTAAAATGGCCTGAGAAAAGGACTTGTAGCCTTTTTGCTTCCATATGCTTCGCTAAATACAAATGAAAGTAAGCCAGGGGTAAGAAA
Source organism: Morbakka virulenta (assembly GCA_003991215.1). Taxonomy (NCBI): domain Eukaryota; kingdom Metazoa; phylum Cnidaria; class Cubozoa; order Carybdeida; family Carukiidae; genus Morbakka; species Morbakka virulenta. The sequence continues at coordinate 2,110,383 of RDPX01000019.1, forward strand.
AAAAACAACTGCTATTTTCCTATCGCAACATGGACAAGCTCCACAGAAAACTGGAAGTGCAATAAATATACATTCTTGCCGATCGAATCGAAAGATGTGTACAATACCGCCTTCATATCAAACATGTAACAATAAAATACACCAGCTTCGAAAACAAACGCAATAACTTTGCCAAGGCACCTATTAAAGAAGACAAGTACGAATAGAGAACACTTCTTTAACACTACTTATCACAGGGTTTTTTTAGTATAAACGGTTCATAAGAAGTATTTATGGGCTGAAAATACATGCCTAAATATATGGTGGTCTTCTCTTTGCCATAACCAAAAAATACGAAGCATATTACAAATTATAATAGACGGATACTTATTCTGTTTGTTTCTGTATCATATCAACGACGGCGGATAATCCTGCAAGAGTTGTAAAAGCTTGATCATCAACACTTGGTAAAAATGTACCAAACATCTTACGCTTTCTTTCTAGTTCTATTAATTTCTCCTGTTTTCCTAAAACTATCCCAACATTTTGGCCCCTGCTTCCTGCCTGAGGTAACATAATTGTCTGAGGATTCGTTACTGCATCTAATGACGATGAAATGCCGTTTAATGTTTGATGATCGATGATCGCTATTTTATTGTCGACTGAAGTACTTTCTTGTTTAACAGGAACGGGAGCCATAGTTATTATACCAGTAGGAAGTGAGGGGCTCTGGGACGGCACATTTCCTGAAATTAAAACCTTACTTTCTGTCCTGGTTGGGGTAAAGGGTTGCAGAACGGCTGAACATTTAACAGAAGGTGTAACTAATGGTTCAGATAGAAGTGTGTCATTAGTTGCCAACAGCTCATTTGACATGGGTATGATTTCTCTACCTGTAGGCGTGGTTGCATTCGTAGACGCAACAAAGCCTATTTCTTTCAAAACTCGCTTGTTATTCATTAATGTGGCCAGGTTTGCATCTACTCTATCGAAAACTGTCGTTTTTGGCTTCGATGGATCAGACAACTCCACGAGGCGCACTCTACCATCTTTAAGTTTTACTAGGATACCCGATAACTGTTGTTGGGTTTTTTTATTCGCTTGTGCCTTGATACATTGTTTGGGGTTAACTACTGAGGCCGTGTTAGCTAGACCTACTGAAGATAACGACGTTGTTACATAAAGACCATTCTGGGAAAGGACTTTAGCTTTAATATTTGCGTGATCTAAAAATGTCGGCTTTATGTTGGCAGTAGTGGTTATCATTTCTGTAGTACCGCAATGGGTTCCATTGGTAGATACAGTTGTTACAACTGCTACGTTATCTTTAATATTACTCAATACAAGAGGATGTGCGTTCGTGGACCTATTATCTAACTCGTTTGGTTTGGAAGTACTTGGTATTGAGGGTATGCTGCTCATAGCAACTGTTGTAGCAACTGAATTCAATAATACTAATGGTTGTCCACAATGGTCTGTAAGACTAACCTTTTTCCCTCCCGTCACCATACCAGACGACGTGCAAATACTGGAGGTGCTAATAGCTGATGTACTGTTTGATTTCAAAGCTTCTGATGTGAAAGCAGTTTTCAGAGCATTCTTTAAAACACTAAGAGACCCACATCCTTGGCTGCCATTCTCTGTATTCTTTGACGACGGGTCTTTTATGCCAAGGGCAGTCTTAAGGGCATATTTTGCCTGTAAAAGATGGTGTGATGCATTTTGTTCAGTGTCCTTATTCTGTTTTTGAATACTGGCTGTCGGTTTACCAGATGTTTCAGTACTAGCAGAAATCGCCTCTTTGTCGATTTTATCCGTAAGCTTGTACAAACTTTTCATGGGGTCACCAACAGTAATTTCATTTTTATTACCCAGCATTGTTACATCAGAAGAATTATTCGTTACATTATCCTCTAATGCAGGCTCCAGATTACAACTCTTTTTTTTTTGTTCCCCATTTCCGCTTATGACTGCATTACCAGAGCAAAATTTTGCAATTCCCATATCACTTCTAAGATTGTAACGTGTTGGTTTCACTCTCTTTTGCTCATTCGCATACGGAACGTTCTTCTTCATATCTGGGGGTAACAGCGGTCGACCTCTTGGAGCTGGAACTGACAAATCCTGCCTTGATCCAAGAGCAGTTGGCGATTGATTTATTGTACTCTTTACTCCTGTAACACTGACAGCTGATGTTGAAACAATAGGTGTTGAAACAGTTGATGTTGAAATAGTTGATGTTGAAATACTTGGTGTTGTAAGTCCTGGAGCTAGAGACTGCTGCACTGTAACACCATTTGATACCTGTGGGTAAGGTAGCAAAACAACACGTGAATTTCCATTGGTCACTGTTGACACTGAGCGTTGCGGTGAATTCTGCGTAATACCAGACATAGCAGCAACACTTGATCCTGCTTGTAAAGCACCATTCTGAACATTTTGATGTGGTACGAAAAACAAATGCTGATTGGTTGAATTTGGTATTGGTACACTTAAAAAAACTCCAGGCAAATTACCAGCAGACTGAGGAACTGCAGGAAGTCGTAACATATTAACATTACCAGCGGCTCGTATAAAAGTACTTGGCTTCTGTCCTTTGGCCATTGTCGTCTGAGGTGACTTCACTTGAAAAGACGTGGCTGGTGTAAACGCAGATGATGTATCTGCACTGTTTGTCGGCATCGTCGAATGTACGACGATGGGAGTCTTGTACACGATATTCTTACAGTTTAACGAAACAGCAGCTTTGGAAGTGATATTAATAACAGGGCGAACAAAATTAGTACCTTGAATATGCGAAGAAGGGATACCTTTCATGAGGAGGGGTTTTTGAAATGCATTAGTCTTTGTGCTTGTCTGTCCAGTGCTTGTGCAGTTATATGTAACCAGTTTTATACGCTTAGATTTAGGTAATATTTCAACTGACGAAATTTGCGGTTTTAAGATACTATCAATTGGAGGCTGAGTTGTGGTTGTACTTGGTCCTGTTACTATCATTTGGCCAAGATGCGGTGAAGTTGGTCGTACATCGGCAGTACTTGGTTTTCCTTGGACCCCTTCTCGCGGTAAATAAGCCTCTTTTACTTCTTTTTCACCCCCTTCTTTAGCATTTTGCTGGCGTCTTATTTTCTCAATTGCCTCCTCCTGAAGCTTAATGAGAAGCTTTAATTGTTTTATGTTCTTTTCTTTCATCTCTAGTTGATCTTCATGGCTTGAGCCCACAGTCTCGTTATCCAAAGCAAAAATGATTTTTCTACCATTTTGAATTGATGTTATTATTGGCTTGGTTGTATCTGCAACTGTCTTTACTACAAAACTTGGAGTAGGCTTTGGTGCTAAGCTTCTTAAATTTTTTGTTATTTCGCTTGCAGTCGTTTCGGATGCTGTAGTCTCTGGAAGTGATTTCCTGGGTTTTATAGGCCTTTTGGTCTGCAAATGCTGCGTAAATGTATCTAGGACTCCTATGTTCCGCCTCTTTGGAGCTCTCCGCAGCCTTCGTTTTAGTGGCTCTTCATATTCATCAGAACTTTCACTGGATTCGTCAGCTACATAAGTTGGGTCATTTTGACAATCGAGTTCTTTATCTTTTCCTCTTCTTCGCTTAAGCTTATTTTTTATATCTTTCGATAGTATGCTATCTGATGTATATACAGCTTTTCGACCAGATATTTTCTCAGTATCATTTCCTGTCAAGCCCATGCTATTTTCTGTGGCTGTTGTAGTTGACTGTAAATTGCCTCCTTTTTCAATATGACTGTCACGATCCCCAGAAACACCCAACGCTTTATTATCCTCTGCAATATTTTTTGTATTCAAAGTTAAATTAGGGTCAAGGGAAGCCGCCACAGCAGCAGCATCCTCCTCTTCAAGTATCTCTTTCTCGTTATTGTTAGTGGTGATATTATCAACTGGCGCTGAACTTTGAGAAACATTTCCCTGCTTTGCAGCGTGATTCAATGGCTGCGAAGAAGCGGGCGGTTCCTTAGTTGTTGCTGGTGTTTCTCCATCTCCATTAAAAACCACAATAGAATGTTTACCTTTTCTTCCCGCCAGGGAAAAGACGGATGTTATTTTGGGCAGTGAATCTTTCATAGTTGTCATTGTAAATTCTTGAGGTTATTCCTGAAAAAACGAGAATAAAATTCTGATAAACCATCTTTATTTTTATCCAGCAAAATAGTACATGTGCTAAAATAGAAAATTGAGTCTTCACATCAAAAAATCAACAGAAAAATTATGGAGTGATGTATTTACGAGTCTGGGCAAAATACCAACCTAAAATCTGGGTCTACTTGTAATCAAGGGAAGAGGGGGTTATCAAAATTGATTATGCTTGGGTATGGGAGAGGGGGTCAACATGCTTGATGACATAAGCAAGTAAAAAAACAATTAATAGCGTATTTTGTTTTCCTTTGCTCTTTTTGATAATCGTTTTCATATATATCATGGAAAAACTGAATAAAAATTCAATATACACTAAGATTCCTGACAGTTGCCTTATCTTTTCATCTTTATTGTTGTTGTTAAATTGTAATTCATAAATTTGAATAGTGCTTGTATAGCCCAAGGAGTAGATCATGGGGAACTTTTTCGCAGGGTTCACCAATTACTGTAAAATTGAACAGGGGCTAAGTGGATGATGACGTAATTTTGGTAGGGGGTCATCAAATGATTACGATTGATTACAAGGGGGGGGGGAGTATAAAATAGGCCGAAAGTTGATTACATAATATCTGAACGATCCCTAACGCAACTAACCTCAAGCACTGGCTAACAGATTCTGAACTATGTGACTAAGAATTTATAAGTTTAGCATTTCTACAGGAAAAATGTAGAGGTTGTACAGAAAACTTCCTTACACGTACGAACAACAGCTGTATTGGTATGAAGATACCATAAGTAACAGATCAGGCATGATGCCACAAAGTAATTCAGAATCGCGGGGGGGGGAGGGGGGAACGATCGAGAGCTTTTTGTGATAATCACAATGTGTTATTAGAGACTAATCAATGGAAACTTCATAAAAAAGCTACTCTTGATGCTGATGCCATCCGCTGAAACAAAGTGTTTGGCAAGATTTTTATCCGGATTTCTGTCCGGTATAAGTCTGATAACTAGTTTTAGTAGAATGTAGTAAATTTCCCGAAAAAGCTTAACGAGTTTTAAGGTGCAAAAACCAACCTTTTGTTGGAAATATTTTTTTATCTCTTGCATGATGCCTTAACAACTTATGTAATCGTAATATTATCTTCATTATAATTGTTCTCGACTCTCAACACTACACCAAAACATCACACTACAACTTCATACAAGCATTTTACAGTTAGAATTCTTTGGGCATGTAATGAAGAGGTCGGGCCTGCCAACTGAAGACCTTGGCTCAAAAAATCCTGCGCAATAGATACAGTGGTTGGCAAAGGGAGACTTTGCATGTTACAGCAACTAAGTCGGCTTGGAAAGCATGACAACTCTATGATGTGCGGGTGACCGTAAACTGTACCACAATATGCCCGCCGGTATTTGCAAAACGGGTAGGAATTCTTGTTTTCAGCCATCATAACTGAATGATTTCAACATTGTTGATAACACTAAAATATTATATATATAAATATATATATATAATACCTGCGTGAGTAGTTTTAACGACAATGTGTGCATGACTACCTGTCTCTGATCAAGTATTAAAAAGTATAATTTCATGGTTAAAACGGAAGAAACTAAAATGCTGTAGTATTACATTAAGCAATTGATACAAATTAAAAACAATACATTATAGTCCAGTGCTGTCACCCGAAGAAAAGAAAATGATGATGACCAACAAGTAGGCTATATAAAGTCGTATACAAAAAACCTTTACTATGGCTGTTATCACCAAACACATGGNATATATATATATATATATATATATATATATATATATATATATATATATATATAATACCTGCGTGAGTAGTTTTAACGACAATGTGTGCATGACTACCTGTCTCTGATCAAGTATTAAAAAGTATAATTTCATGGTTAAAACGGAAGAAACTAAAATGCTGTAGTATTACATTAAGCAATTGATACAAATTAAAAACAATACATTATAGTCCAGTGCTGTCACCCGAAGAAAAGAAAATGATGATGACCAACAAGTAGGCTATATAAAGTCGTATACAAAAAACCTTTACTATGGCTGTTATCACCAAACACATGGCATGCTTTCACTACACTGGCATGGCATGCCAGGGTAGTGAAAGTTAATGATGAAAGTAAATGTTGCATATGTTTAGACTATACACACACAAATAAACCCATCCAAACATTCTTCAAAAAATCAATATACTGGCAAGTACTATTGCCAATCAATATGGTTTATAGCACCATGGATCTACACTAGGCTTACAATGGAATAATTTTTTGAGAGTTATTTTATTAAATGCATCTTGAGATGCTGGGAAGCTCTAGTAAGTTACTGAAATACAATTTGGAGCTAACAGTGGCAAGTTAACATTGGCATATGCCTTATGGAAAATGGATGAGTTTATGGTTAGCTTATAAACTGTCAGACTATTTTGCAAACGTGGACAATGTAGCAATGTGAAGAGCCGTGGCTTTATGGCTAGTGCAGTTGCAGTGTAAACAAAGAGGTTCCAGATTCAATTCCCCGAGCAGGCGAAAACAATTTGGTACTTTACAAAAGAGAAAATCATTGGTTGGCATCAGGAAGGGAATCCAGTAAAGAAATTCCTCACTGCCAAAACGAAATTCCCTGTGAAGGGCACCGTCTGAGCCTCAATTACTGGGGGGAAATGACGTTAAAACCAAAAAAAAGATTGTAGCAATGTGGTAAAAAAAGCACATGAACAATGAAAAAAACACCTGCAATTGTTTTTTAACGGTGCTTGTGCTTGCAATTTCACATCTATTGCCAACATGTGTACCTCCCTAACTGTCACCAATGGTCTGATCGGCTAAGGAGTATCCCATTACATTCCTCTGCCTGACCCAATCCGCAGTGCTCTTCTAGATTTACCAGTATCAACCATGTATCACAGCATTTGTCTGTCACAGCTCATCTGCTCATCTATCAACTGCTCAGACTTCTCTGTCATTCCTCGAGTCTCTGTTCCATAAAGTAAGGCTGGTTTGATGCATACACTGTACACCTGTCCCCTGTGTGGCAGCGAAATGTTTTTGTTTACCAAAAGACTGGAGATTTCTCATTTGATAATGTTTATTTCACTTTTGGGAATGATGCATTAGATTATGCCATTGGTATTACGTTTAATCAAGGCAGACCATAATTCTTTTTTACTTGTAGATTTTAGAGCTGTAAAACCTATTTTACCTCTTAATTATGAATACTTTGCACAGACTTTGTTGATAATGTAGAACTCTGTGTTTGGAAAAAACGAGGATGAATAGAATGGGCACGATTATCACCAAGGCCTGGATTTAGCTTTACACCAAACCATTTTCAACCAAGTAAAGGAACACAAGAATTAGAATAGTAACCACTGGGTAAAACCATGCTTCATCCTGAGTATTAAACATTTCAAACTGTAAAAACAAACACAAACTAGGACACAAGGATGCATATATTCCATGTAGATTCCATTCAGAAAATTGTGCAGTTACTGTGAGATTACCTATTAATCATACCTATAAATTCAATGTGCAATATTTTTTATTGATATAGGTCTAATTCTTGTACCATCTACCCAAACTTCCTCACACCAACCAATGGCTTATTGTGAGGTTCCATAGCTTTCCCTGCTCAAAAAACAAAACCCACGACCTCCTGGTTACAGCCCCTCTGCACTAACCAGTAAGCCACATCTCTAAATCCCTATTCTCTTACTCACGTCAGTTATGAGCCAGCATTTAACAAAAATGTGAAACAAGAATTATTGAGGCAAAGTTAGTTCCAAAATAAATCACAACAAATGAACTTCAGCAGCATACTCACCCAGATTGAAAAAACTATAACCAATCCTAATTCATACAAACTAAGCTCTTAAAGAAATCTAACACTTCAGCTTAAAACTGACATTCATATGTTGTCAGAATGAACATTAATTTTGCAGCCTATTAATTGAAACCTCTATTAAACAGAACTATTTATGAACCCCTTAAAACAGGGTTATTAAATAGCCTTGCTGATATAGCTACTGGCTGTCGCATTCTTCATAATCATAGAGAATAAAATCTTGGAACCCTTAGTATTTACTTAGTTAAAGATAGTGAGCTGCCTACTCTGAATAGTGTTAAATGGTAAATGAGCTTTTCTCTTTATATACAGGTAGGCAACTAATTACCCCTTTATCCAGAATTTTATCTATCTTGAAAAAGGCATCTATCTTGAAAAATAATTCTCTTACAAATTGTAAAGGAAAATGTTCTAAAATTTGTGTTTTCAGCATGAAAGTTTTTGTTTATCAGTTGATAATTTGAACTGGGAAAACTTCCCATCTAAAACTTGATCAATGCAAGTGTTTGAAAAATAGAACTTCAAAATTAATCCTCAAAAAAGTACTTTTATACTCTTAAACAGATATATTATTCAAGTTTCCCTGTTGATATTCCATAACAATAAGACAGAGATTTAATTAAGAAAAATTAAGAACTGTTCTGATTAGTGGTTTACTGAAGAAATAACATATTCAGTCTCCCTTTACTGCTGCTACCTGTTAATATCAAGTTTTTACACCGACTGGTCAGTTATCAGTGTCCATTCTCTCCACATGACCATGCCATCTGAGATGCATTTCTTGCATGGCAATGGAGGTATTTTCAATGCCAAGTCTACCTTTTATTTCCTTTAAAGATTGTCTTTCATAATGGGGCCTGCACTCATCATGCTGTTCTGGCAGCAAAACTGACCAATTACATAATATTTCTCATTTTCAAGGTTTACTTTTCTTTGCTGTCTGGCTTTCTAACTGTGAATTCAAATATTATCTGCATTTAAAATGTGGTCCTCTGAGTTTCCCTTCAGTCCCCTCCAATTTCTTTGTACCCAATCAATCCAAACAGTACAGTAAACTGAGTTAACTCCAACACATTTTTCACATACCCCAGGTATGTAAAAATGGTATTTACCTGATGTAAACACCTGTTCCTCAGCCTGTACCACTAATCATGTATGACCCATAAACCTCTGTTGTCCATACCAGTTTTCCAAGCACAATACCTTTCTTCAAGTACCTCAAGGTTTCCGAGATAATTATGAAGTTATCTGCATAAAGCAGTTTCCATGGTAGACTCATGAACTCTCCAGATGGCGTTTCAAGAACTAAAATCAGCAAAACTACACTTAATACTGAGCCATGGTGCATTCCTACTTACTGTTCAGCAGCTGTACTGTTCACTTTCATTACAGTTTTACTCCTTGTACACATAACCACCACTGTTTCTATCAGCCATTTGTTAACACTGAGTTTTCTTAAAACATATTTTACAATTTCTCTTGCTACCCTATCTAAAGCCTTTTCCAGGTCAACAAAGTTAAAATAAAGATTTTCAATATCAAGCACTTACCTGGTGTCATTAGTTTAGAATCTACTACCCTTAAGTTCGATTTTAATGCTGCTATTAAGTTCATTACCTTTTGAAACATTTTCCTCATAAATCCACCTTTGAGTCCACTTTAGTTTTACTTGCTACAACCAGTCATTATACTTAATTAACCTAACTTGATTTTCTAACCTTTGTCAAGTTATTTTACACAACCCTTCCAATTTCTGAACAGAAATAATAGATGCAGTAATTTTCAAATTTGTTATCTGGTACAAATATTGGTAATAAATTAATAAAACTTGTTTTCTGTGCCATCTTTGTAATGGTTGGATTATTACCAACATTTCATAACTAAATTCTTAAATTCTCTATTCCAAGCATTCCTTCTTTGACAGTCATCTCAGTCTCCTCAATAACAAATCTATAAAAACTTTAAGCACTTGATAGCTCCAAATAATTTCTGTAACTGTTCTATATTCAAGGGGAAATAAAATTCACTTATTGCAGTATTTTTCTGATGATGAGACCCACCATGAATCTCTGGGGGACAGCTCCCAGATATGAGACCATCACCTTTTCAGTTTTGGCATGTTTTTATCTTTTATGACATCTTTAGTCATAAGTCATATGATTTCCAACATGCCACAAGCACCAGTCCTTTAAGTGAGACACCATCTCTATGAAGGTTGTCAATCACGGCAAAAAGCTTCAACTTTGCCATGCTACAGGCTAGTCCCTTAAATAACAAGCTTGTACTTCTTGGTTAGTAATGCTAACCAAGAAGTACAAGATTAGTGAGTAGAGCTAACAGGCCCTAGGCTTTGGTATGGGTGACATGAAGGTACCTGTAGTAATGGTTACTCTCATTCTTTGACTTTTGAAACAACACGACTGGTCAAAGTTATTTGTGATACACCTGATATTTGATTGCTCATTTTATTATTACAATTTTACTGTGAATATTTCAACTTGGTGTTCACATTTCATATACTGTACGAGAAACAAAAAATTGACACAAACAGGACTATTATCATGTGGATAAAAAATAAAATATTCCACTGAAATAGAAGGCCTATAAAATAGAACTTTTATTGAAACCAGATTATTATTTATTTTACTGGGGTATTTTTGTTTTCACATTTTAACATGTAATTATGTTACTTGGTGACTTAAAAATAAAGAATATTACAAAGTTTATAGTATTATTACTGATTTCATTTTTATAACTATTACTATTATTATTGTTATTATTTTCAAAATAATTAGAGGCTTTGAGAAAGACACATACAAGCAAATTTAAACAATAATGAAACAACAACAGTACTGTCAAGTGGAGAGAAGCTTATGTCTCTCACAGTGACAAATAGAAAACTTCCAACAGCTATTTTTATTCAATTTTTGCATCTGATCAGTGGAAATCTTCGACAATTGATTCTGTAATTAGACTTATGAGCAATTCAATTTATGAACACTTTAAAGATATCTACACATGGAACTACAAGTAAGACCTTTGAGAAAGGGTTCCAAAGGAAATATCAAGACCATAAAATCACTTTTAAAAAGTAACACCTCAGTAATTGAAATCAAATACATTTTCCATTTTGCTTCACTGACAACTGGCTTCTTCCCATAACAACCACACTGTAGCCTATCTAACCATGATAATCTCATCTCTAAAAACTTCTGGGGGTATGTAAACCATATGCTGCAAAAAGCTCTACAATACTTCCAACTTTCTCTAAAGTCTACTGCACCCAATATTCTTTAAAATTCTCACATCAATCCTAACAAACACTTTACAATTCCATCATGAGTATTGTCTTTTAATGAACCTCCACACCCTTTCAAGACCAATCTTCCACCAAATAAAAAACTCACATTAATTATTTATCATATGAAGTCATCTGCCTCACCATGCCCACAAGCCAAAATATATATAATTTGTTTTAAATGATGCCCCTTTGTATAGTCTTCCCTAAAAAATCACATGGATTTCTGGCAAAGTTACTCCTGAATGGAAAAAGGCCTGCATGATTTTAGTACATAAAAGGAGTAATGGTCCTAATGACCCTTCCAACCTTTGGCCAATTACTCTTGAATCTGTTCCATTAAAAGCTTTCACATCCTAATTGTGAGACTCTGTATTTGAATACCTGAAGGATAACAACTTTGTTGAACATCAGATTCAAAAAGGCTTCACTTCTCACCATCACACTCTTGACAAAATTATGTCTTTAATCACTGGTTTTTACATTGAATTTAAAACAACATTTATTACTTATCATTTTACAACTGATGCCATAACAGTTTGTCATGGGCTTTTTCAAGGTGATTGCCTTCTAAAAGCCCATGTCAACTACTCTTTAATATATCAGGACTGAAAAATACAACCAATTTGGTTTTTCACCTCACAATAAGAATGACTGCATGTTCATTCCTGTAGACTGGATTTAGCTTGCAGATGACACTGCAGTCATTACAAATGGAGACAGAGGGAACTAACTTCTTTTCAACTCTTTTAATCAATAGTGTCAATGGACCAACATGATCATAAGGGTTGATAAATGTGCAACATCAAAAACTTAACAAACAGATCTCTTCAATTTCAATCTAAGCTTTTTGTTAATAATGAACATATACCCCCTGTAGTTATTGGAGATGCCTTTAAGTATCTCAGATGTTACTATGACTTTGAAATAAGCAATCAATCTCACAAACCCAAGCTTTTGTCTGTTTTACAAGATCTTCTTTAGCAAATATATTCTTTACCCATCCACACAAAATATGAACTAGGCCTCTATAATGAATTTGCCCTTCTTCTCACCTTATTGTTTCAAATGTTTTGAAGACTTGGGTGGCAGAAAATCTCAACAAACTGGTCCATAAATACATATGTTGGTGGCTTGGTCTGCCTGTAAGTACCACTCTTAGCTCCATTTTTCTTTCCAAAAATCAATTTGGACTCAACTTGCAGCTACCTACTACAAAATGTGTACAGTGTTAACTTGTCACCAGTAATACTCTTGGGTTGTCATCAAATGATAAGATCTGGTTATTGTGGGATAAACACAAGCAATAGCACCAATTTTCAATACAATATGTCTAAAAATATAGTATTTTTTATGTGTGTTTTAGTACAATTACCTACTAGGTCACCCCAGTGACCTGGGGAAGATAAAGGTACTGTGAGACATGACAAAAACATTGAAGGGAATGATTGACATATTAGAAAGAGTATAAAAAAATTATGATAAATAAGTATCAACTTCATTGGCATGAATATTAAAAGCTGATTGTCATATTACTAAAACATATGATAAGTACTAAAGGCGTGTAAAAGAGATGTATGAAAAAAACAGAAAGGTTTATGACTTTTATCGTATGATATTGAGAATGTGTTTCAAAGAATATGAATATGAATATCATTATTATTACTACTACTACTACTACTACTACTACTACTACTACTACTACTACTACTACTACTACTACTACTACTACTATTATTATTATTCTTATCAATAGCTAATTAAATACATACAATTAGATAAAGAAAATCTAACTGTCAAATTTTGTTAGTTAACAAAAAAATACAAAAACCAGTAAGAAATCACCCTTAAAAAAATACTTTTTGTTGTCTGTTAGCACCGTCCTTTGCATTCCACTTGCAATTTTGTTTTCAAGTTCATGATTTTCCAACATTGTTTTAAGAACAATCCTTAACTCTTTTATCTCACCTCCTAGAGCTCTTCGTATCACTGGAATCACAGTAATATTGTAACCAGGACACCTCTCTTGTTTTGATGGCAAATTGTCAATATTTGGTTAAATTTTCAACTCTCTTTGTATTAATATTCTGTTGCTGTATGAATGCCATATTGAATATGAACACCTTTCTCTCTTCTTTCATTTCAAGGAACAAATCTGGTCATCCAGAAACATTGTCTTGCACAGGTGGAATGAGTATCTACTGTTTAGTTACAAGTCAAAGTAAGTGTAAACACAGAAAAATGTAGACACCATTTTGATTAATGACTGAAAATATAACTTGTTATTGAAATGCCATGACTGGCGATAATGAAAACATGATGTAACAAAGATGGCAGGTGAAGTAGCATACACAACATCCCCCTTTCTATGAAATCAAAAACTAAAAAACAAGATTGGTGTAACTTTATATCCTCATCTTGTCTTATGACATATCAAAGTCCTTAAATCTTGATGGGAGAGTTATTTTTTGTCTTGACGTTCTGTGTTATACTTAGTCACAGTTTTTGGTATTTCTACTGGTGTCTTGTTTCATGGGCATGATTGATAAAGCTGATTGTTCTGTGGTAGTTTGAGGTGAATCACTTGGCAGGCAATGTTCTGCAGGTTTTGTTGGTTGATATGGAACAAGTACTGGTGTGAGTATGATAAGAGGCTCTGACGGAGCAGCTGCTGGTGTAACATGTACTCTGTTTTGTCTGATGAGTGTGTTGTGGGGTGTCTTCAGTGTGTATGACTGATTGTCAGATTTTATTATCTGTCCATACACCCATGGTTTTCCCTGTTTATGTGGTGGAGGTTTTGCATAAACATAAGAACCGACAGCTGGTTTAAAGTGTACTGGTCCTGCATGTCAGTCATAGTTGACCTTTGCTGTAATATGTTTATCAATAATCTGTTGTCTTGTGTTGGTGATGTCAATTGGTGATGGGATGAGGGCACACTTAGATGTTGGAAGTAGAGTTCTTGTACTACAACCCATCATTCTCTGTGCTGGAGAATACGAATGTCCTTGTTGTGGTGTGTTTCTATAGTGTACCAGAGCTGTGTGCAAGTCATCAGAGCATTTCAACATGTTCTTGATGACTTTTACTGCTGCCTCAGCTCTACCATTTCCTTTAGGATAGTATCGGGCTGATTGAGTGTGTTTAAAATCATATTCTTTGGAAAATGTTTTAAATTCATTACTAATATATTGTGGGCCATTATCAGTATGGCATATCTCAGGAATTCCATGGCAAGCAAAATGCGCTTTGGTGCATTCGATTACTGTTTGAGCGAGTGTGTTTGGAAGATGGTCAACTTTAATCCAGTCTGAAAAATGACATACAGTCACAAGGTAATCATTGTTCTTGTACTCAAAAAGATCTTGGCTGACAATCTGCCAAGGGAGTGATGGTATTGGTAATGATTGCACTGGTTGTCTTGGTGCCGTATTTTGGTATTTGGCTCATTCTGAACATGCATTGCACTTGTTGGTGATTTCTCTTGACATATTAGGCCAGAGTAGTACTTCTTTGGCCATTCTTGTATTTGATGGTGGTCGAAGTATCATATGCAACAGTTTTACTATGTTGGAAACATACTCTATATCTCCCATCCTCCACTAATCCTCCACTAAGATTTAGTCTCAAACCATCTGCTCAAACTTCATCATTCTATCTGGTGTCTTCCTCAGATTGAGGTTCTTGGGTAACCACAAAAGACATTCCTGACCTTAGTCTTTATAAACTCTGCTTTGCTGTTCTTTTGCTTCATAGCTCTTTATTCTTCTAACTTTAAAACCAACTTGCTTTTCAATTTCTTCCAGGCTGGCTTCCATCCTCCTTGAATTACTTCCCCTTCAATCAATATTTTGCCTCCCTGNCATTAAGGTAATGGGGACCAGTGTTTTTATTGAGACACCATCTCTAGGTGATTGCCATCCAAGGCTAAAGAGCGCTTCACCTGCCCGTGAGAGAAAAACTATACCCCGCCAGTCCTCAAACTGGTATTTCATGCTTGAATGAGACCAAGCATGGTCTTCGAGGTAAAATGAGTAAATAAATAAATAAATAAACAAAGAAATATATACAGAAAAAAGAACAAGACAAGCGTAAAAATCATATACATTTGCAAATACAAAGGATGAGTTTCACCAGTTAAAACTGGAACTTGCATCACTCCACTAAGTACTCAGTATCATATATGAATATCATTATTACTACTACTACTACTACTACTACTACTACTACTACTACTACTACTACTACTACTACTACTACTATTATTATTATTCTTATCAATAGCTAATTAAATACATACAATTAGATAAAGAAAATCTAACTGTCAAATTTTGTTAGTTAACAAAAAAATACAAAAACCAGTAAGAAATCACCCTTAAAAAAATACTTTTTGTTGTCTGTTAGCACCGTCCTTTGCATTCCACTTGCAATTTTGTTCATGATTTTCCAACATTGTTTTAAGAACAATCCTTAACTCTTTTATCTCACCTCCTAGAGCTCTTCTTATTACTGGAATCACAGTAATATTGTAACCAGGACACCTCTCTTGTTTTGATGGCAAATTGTCAATATTTGGTTAAATTTTCAACTCTCTTTGTATTAATATTCTGTTGCTGTAGGAATGCCATATTGAATATGAACACCTTTCTCTCTTTCATTTCAAGGAACAAATCTGGTCATCCAGAAACATTGTCTTGCACAGGATATATC
The DNA here is from genome assembly GCA_003991215.1 of Morbakka virulenta. Lineage (NCBI taxonomy): Eukaryota > Metazoa > Cnidaria > Cubozoa > Carybdeida > Carukiidae > Morbakka > Morbakka virulenta. Next base: position 2,126,348 of record RDPX01000019.1, read on the forward strand.
AATTCATCTACTTGTTAGTTTTACCCCTTTACTCCATAACTCTTAGTCTTGTTTTCCACTTTTCCAGTAACTATGATAGCAATGATTTCACTTTTTTGGTATGCCAATCCAGGGGTAATTATTGTAATTATTATCATTATTATTCATTGTTCACTTTGCATTAATGGTGTCTCCTGGTTAACTGCTGGATAGCAACCAAGTCTATTGGCTTTAGGCATTCAGTACTTATCTTAGTATCTCTGCATGATCTGGTTATTTCTCTCTTCATTTGTCCTTAGTTTTGCTGTCTTTGCTTTTATTCTTGTTCTAACTCCTCCACCAGCATTAATTCCCATTCTTTATATCAATTGTCTTGCTAACAATTCCTTTTTTCTCTCACTTCATCAGTTATTCTCTTTAAAAAGTGCAAAGGCTAGAATAAATAGGCTTCTTGAAACAAGCTCAACCCTGGTCTTTCTCAAAATTAAACCACTGCAATAATGATGTATAATTGATATATCAATTATATATCATTATTGCAGTGGTTTAATTTTAAATAAATAAATAAATATATATATATATATATATATATANTCTGGTTATTTCTCTCTTCATTTGTCCTTAGTTTTGCTGTCTTTGCTTTTATTCTTGTTCTAACTCCTCCACCAGCATTAATTCCCATTCTTTATATCAATTGTCTTGCTAACAATTCCTTTTTTCTCTCACTTCATCAGTTATTCTCTTTAAAAAGTGCAAAGGCTAGAATAAATAGGCTTCTTGAAACAAGCTCAACCCTGGTCTTTCTCAAAATTAAACCACTGCAATAATGATGTATAATTGATATATCAATTATATATCATTATTGCAGTGGTTTAATTTTAAATAAATAAATAAATATATATATATATATATATATATATATATATATATGGCTTCAAAACATGAAGCCAGGACCAAATAGTGGCAGATTTTTTCATTCCAAATCCTGAAGTAGCAGAAACAGATTTAAGGTTGATTTTACCTTTTCATTTGAATGACTTAAAAAAAAAAAAGACTTTTCATTCAAAACATAATCTGTTGCTTTCTATTTGTCAGGCAGTTCCTTTGACAAACTCAATGGGCATAAACACAATACATACTGATTTGTATTTAGTTCAGGTATTTTTTACTTTTCTGCTCTTGTAATATTTAGCTACAAATAAATTAGAAAAATGATAAACTAGAGAAATGGTTCATTTTCCTTAAAAACACCTCATTTTCCTTGAAAAGTGATCCTGAGTCACATGGTTTTATATCCCATTAATGGTTTGGACAGTTCTTAGTTCGTAACCCTTTTGCCTAAACAAAAACCATTATGGTAATGCTTCATTTCCTCACTGTATAGATAGGTTGAAATTAACTCTGTGCCTGGTAGTGGATTACTAAGTTTACAGTTCATCTACACATCAACACATCTAATAACAAGAAAATATGTGTGAATGTTTTCAATTTCTTTAAGATCCAAAATTCTCAGATTTATGTATACTTTTCCATGGTCATACCTTAATGTTCAGGGGTGTTGAAAAGTGGGTTCATCATAAAAAAAGAACAGTTAGATCTGCATGAATCTTGAATAAAATAAGGAAGCTTAAATAAGATAGTCACTTAATTGTTGGAAAATCATGTTTTAACCACCTAATTCAAAATATCAGAAAGAGAGAAGCACACACAAACACACACAGATTTCCAAAAATTCCATCAAGTAGCCTGTATGATTGTTACCTGCACTGCTGGATTTCATGATTATACTTTGTATTTCAGGATGAAAGATAGAATAGCATTGAAGCTGAAAGAATTAATACTTTTCAAAATGCCTGTTGCACTTATCTGCCTGAAAACAGTCTAAACACCAAAATGTTTACAAATATAGGTCCTGTACAAGTCATAAGGTCATCAGTGCCAGACCTAGACAAAAACAAAGGCATTTGTGATCATGATTTATATGCAGAGACTGATAGCTCTTTCCATAGATTAAATTATCTTTTCAATAAGATGTTTTCAGTTGTCTGTGGGAGAAAAGGAAAGCAATACTTTTGTTTCCAGTAAGTAAAATAAGTCATATTTGTTGTTGTCAAAATTAATACTTCACTTTGTAAAACTGATATAAAAATAAATGTGGGTTTTATAAAATTCACTAGAGAAGAATGGCTCACAGATTCATTACTAGGATGTCTCTTCAATGAATGGCAAATGTTTTATTTGGGTTCAGTACAGGGACTTGGGCTTAAAAGGTATATAACGTATTCAGTCAGGTGACTTAATTTCTCTTGTCAGTACTTGTCAACTCTTTAATGAAAATCCGTTAAATGGGTAGGGCTTACAATAAGGGGGGGTCAGAAAAAATTTTGAACCCTTTTACCCTTTACATGTATGCAATGAGTCCAGAGAACCTGTCACTGAATAACACAGACCCCCCCCCCCCTGCATCTTTACTGATGTAAATGTTATTTGCACCAGTTGCAGGTAAAAATTCTTAAATGAAATTTAGTATTAAGGCACACGTACATACTTTTGCGCTTGGGTATACCAAACACTGCTGTGATTTTGTGACTGGCGTAAGTTAATATCACAGAATGTCATTGTTTGTTTTCCTGGCCATAAAAGGCTTGCTGTGGAAAAAATTAGCTATCTTCGAAATACCTTGCTAAATTTTCCGTTAACGACTTAGTCTAATCTTTTTGACCTACATTTTCAAAAAAGTTTGAGTTAAGTATGCATAAATTTCGTCACCTAAATCTTAATAGTGACGACCTCTTTTACACCATCGAAAATTAAGTGAAATGGTGAAACATGATCACCGATACCTGGATCAGGTCTGGCACTTAAAGTAACATTGATGATAAATGAACTGAAAGTAACAAAAATTAAATTACTTAGGCAACATTATAGTGAAAACACAACTGAAAACTGTGCTTCGTCGTGTACGTAGCCGATCAGAAATAATCCATTGCCGGAAATGCTAACAAGCAAGGTCATGTGTGGGATGTAATTCCCTCTCAACTTTGTACGACCTTCAAATTAAACATATATTTAATCACATTACGTGATGTCATCTGGTCTGCTGTCCCACACGTTTTAAACATCACTCATAAAATATATACGATCTATATCAGATGAGCTAAGGTGGGCCAATTTCCAAGCAGTTTTCTGGAGTACAAGCAGTAATCTGTTCACAAAAGTCATAAACTAGGAATCGTGCATACACACACATACGAAAAAAAAGTTTAATTTGTAATCGTCAACGTATGGTAATCAAGTCTTCATTTGCATAAAAACAATAAACACACACACACACACACAAACATAAAGTACGACATTAATCTGAAACTGCTAAATTTTCATGAAATTTTTTCAATATGCATCGTAAACTGTATGAAAAACGTAACATTGAAACAAGTGCATACCCATGCTTTAAATCAAAGAGCTGTTAAATTGCATAAGAACCTTGGCCTGGATGTCATTATTTCCCCAAGTCTTCATTGAACAACAACACAACATTGAACCCAAATTTCGCGCGCAAAAACAAGTGGTGAGTCAGCGGTGGCCAGTAGGGTTTTTACCTTCCAAGGTATCTTTGGTTATTCACTTAATATACCAAAGTCTTGATCAAGACGCTAGTTAACGGTATAAAATGGCGATTCAACTTAAACTTTCAGAAGCCTCTTTCTCGTAATTTTCTCCCTGCAGTCCGAAATCAACAAAAATGACCATGAAAAGTAATGAGGGATATCTCATTGGTCAGTTGGTTAGGTCACGTGGTAGACCAGAAGTCATCGCGAGCTGACTATTTTGTTTTGCGCATGTCTTTTGGATATGTTAGTAGTAGTTTCTAAGCTCCCATTAGTCTTTTTGACCAGATTTTGAACTGATTCAGACTGCCACCGATCAAACACAAAAATTATTTTTATTAATAAGTAATTTAATGCTTCGGAAGGTGAGGGGGGGAAATTGATGCAAAGTACGTGTTCACATATTGAAATGTTATTGTCATAATCAAAGGGACCTCAGAGGTGTGTCATAAGACCTAGCAAGGCAGTTATCAGAAATATCTAATGAAAAGCAACAAATATGCTGCTTGGCTCTGGTTCTTGTGCAAAAATAATGCGTAAGGTTGTTAGGAATGATATTTGCTTGTGTTTATTGCAATTTTTTATCATTTTATGGCTTTAGAAAAAATGTAAAATTTCACATCACCTTAATCAACCACTGAACTTGAAAGAGAGGCACTAGAGTCTAACCTATAATTGTAATAAATCTTTGGAAGAAATTTACAATCGTTCAAATTTTACTTCATGACAATGATTTCACTCTTGTCTCACAAAAGCTATCTTTGGTTATTCGCTTAATATACCAAAATGTGATCGAGACGCTAGTTAACGGTATAAAATGGCGATTCAACTTAAACTTTCAGAAGCCTCTTTCTCGTAATTTTCTCCCTGCAGTCCGAAATCAACAAAAATGACCATGAAAAGTAATGAGGGATATCTCATTGGTCAGTTGGTTAGGTCACGTGGTAGACCAGAAGTCATCGCGAGCTGACTATTTTGTTTTGCGCATGTCTTTTGGATATGTTAGTAGTAGTTTCTAAGCTCCCGTTAGTCTATTTGATAAGATTAAAAACCAACTCAGACTGCCACCGATCAGACACAAAAAATATTTTTATTATTAAGTAATTTGATGCTTCGGAAGGTGAGGGAGAAAAATCGATGCAAAGTACGTGTTCACATATTGAAATGTTATTGTCATTATCAAAGGGACCTCAGAGGTGTATCATATGAAAATTAATGAGAGATATCTCATTGGTCAGCTGGTTAGGTCACGTGGTAGACCAGAAGTCACCGCGAGCTGACTATTTTGTTTTGCGCATATCTTTTGGATATGTTAGTAGTATTTTCTAAGCTCCCGTTAGTCTATTTGATAAGATTAAAAACCAATTCAGACAGCCACCGATCAGACACAAAAATTATTTTTATTAATAAGTAATGTGATGCTTCGGAAGGTGAGGGGAAAAAATTGATGCAAAGTACGTGTTCACATATTCAAATGTTATTGTCATAATCAAAGAAACCTCAGAGGTGTATCAGAAGACCTTGCAAGGCAGTTATCTGAAATATTTAATTAATAGCTACAAATACCCTGGTTTGCTCTGGTTCTTAGGCTAAAAATGCGTAAGGTTGTTAAGATGGATATTTGCTTGTGTTTATTGCAATTTTTTATCATTTTAAGGCTTTAGAAATAATGTTAAATTTCACATCACCTTAATCAACCCCTGAACTTGAAAGAGAGGCATTAGAGTCTAACCTATAACTGTAATAAGTCTTTGGAAGAAATCCATAATCATTCAAATTTTACTTCATGACAATGATTTTACTCTTGTCTCACAAAACGTGGGGAAAATTGGCAACTTATGGTACTAATGGTTTCTTACAAAGACCCTTGTGCAACGTTGACTGTCTCCTTTGAAACAAAAATTAGAGATCGGTTAAACACTTTAAAACCAGGTCATTTAATGCATTATAACCTTAGTGGATTTAATGATTCCCAGTATTAGAACACGACACCACTTCAGCTTTCTCTATTCCAAGATAACCATTGAACTTGTCCAGCACAAGGCATGCAAGTAATCTGGACTTTTAGTTAAACAAACAACCTTTTGCTGGACGATTGTGTGTAACAAAATCCCTATTCCATATTGTCCTTCCCTACTTGTCACTACTCCCTTACGACGTTTCCTTAGCCAATTACAAGATTTTTTTTCAATTTCTTTCATCATGTTAACCCAACTAGATTCACTGCCTTTCTTCTTTTCCCAAAGCAAGATAGAAGGAGATAAATACTCTTCTATTGAGTGGAATTAGTGCATAATGTACTTTAGTAAGAGCACCAATTGATATCCTGGGTAAAACTCCCTATAAGGGTTTTCTCTCAGGCATTTAACAATGTAAAGATAAAGTCTTTGGGTTAAAAAAATTATGATACTGAGGGTGCAACACAAGACAATAAGAAAGTTTGTATTACTGGCTCTTTAATTAAGAATTCTTTGTCTTTCCAAGAACTTGGTAGAATTCGATAAAATGGTACCATTATTGGACCAAATTATATAAAATTAGATCTGAGTGTCAGACTTGGAATAGCTATGTCATTTTAAAGAAATTCTGCCAGTGTGCTGCTCTTGACTTGAAGGGCAAATATGACATTATGAATGTTGGTGTTTCTTCCTAAAATAATATGTACCAACGAGAGAAGGAAGAATTTCCGAAGTTTCCATAGCAATTTTCTGTTGTTTTTCCATATGTTTTTGTGTTTATAGCCCTTGTTTTTGTTTAGCTGAAGTGCTGAACCAAGAAAAAGCCGTGTTTCCACATGTTAAGGAGATTATTTTATGCTGATTAGAAGAAAGGTTGCAAGTTGAAACTTTTAAACTAGATCTAAATGTCCTTACACTAACTCAAATGAAATAGAGATCAGATTCAATACTTGGAATTAGAACTCTTTCCGACTGTAACAGCTAGAGAAGCATTAGTTTACTAAGCACAATAGAAGAGGTGCTTTGCATGATCAATTTAGAGCTTCTACTAAAGCAGCAAAAAACTGGCTACGAGAAGATTAGGCAGAATTAAGGGATGGGAGGTCATGTAGCAAGCAAGTTATTTTTTCACAAAATGTCATAGAGCAAAGCCTGGAATTCAAATCACCGCTCTTGTTAAATTTTGGTAACAATCGAAAGGCATATGATAGAGTGCATAGAGAGTTTCAACGCAAAGTGCTGGAGATGTTTGGAATCCTGAAAAGACCATAAAAATCATGAATTTCTTATACAACCACCTCATTTGGAGAATTAGAACAGCCTCAGGTACAACGAAAAAAATTCAACCTCTAAAGTGAGACAAAGCTGCATGCTCAACCCCTTCCTGTTCACCCCGTGTGTTGACTTTGTAATGAAAGAGGTAATGACAGGTGAATATTTTGATATCCCTTGGAAAAACAAGTCGAACTTTGCAGATCTTGACTTTCCTGATGACAAAGCTCTTGTGGCCAGTGACAGTGATAGATGTCAAGAAATGGCAAGACTTTTAAAGCGTTATAGTGCCGTAGTTGTGCTTAAAAATAAAAATGTAAAGACTAAGCAATTGCTTATCAAAAAAAGTGAATCCCACAAATATCGTTCAGAGGAAATCGACTTGAGACAATGTAACGTTTTGTATATTTTGTTTAAATTTTGCTATCAACACATCTGAGATCGACATAGAGATGTTCAGCAGGTTAGGCAGACCTGGGCGACGTTCTGATTGGTAGCTCACATATGGAAACAAAAGCAAATTAATACGGAAATCAAGATCCAGTTATATATGGCAGTAGTCATCTTCATGGTGTTTTATGCTAATTAAACATGGAAAAATACAAAGAAGACAGAGCGAAAAGGAGCTTCTTTCCATCAACGGAAGTTAACAAGGATCCTTGGACATACTTGACAGACAGAATAAGGAATAAGGAAGTCGTGAAACGAACGGGTCAGAAAAAGCTACACAAGAAACTTCAAGAAAGAAAACAGAAGCGAGCGGGACATGCTCTGAGGACACTATCTGGATGACTAGCTCAGGACCCTTTGGGATAGAGATCTGCAACAAGAAAATGGAAAAGAGGTTGGCCTGTGAGAACGTGGAAAGCTACGTTTTTAATATGACCTCAATTTTCGAGGAATAGAAGTCCTAGATGCGCAATCTCTGACTGAGGGTAGAGTCCGCTAGCATCATCTTGCTGCCCACTTTTCTTTAGGGGACAGGAGGACTTAAACCATAAGGCCTAAAGCAAACAAAGACAAGAACAGCATTCAAAAACCAATGATATAAAGCTTTGTACCAAGTTTGAATACATGTCATAGATAGATATGATTGATATATTGTTTATTTTATCAGAGGAGCCGTGGCTTAATGGCTAGTGCAACTGCACCGTAATCTAGAGTTCCGGGTTCCATTCCCCGAGCGGGAGATTTTGGAATTTCACAAGAGGAAAAGCCATTAGTTGGCGTCAGACTTTTCTAATTTGCTTACTTTCTTGATTCTGTTACTTCTTCTATGAAACTGTTTACTTTCCTGATTTTTTTAAGTTGTCTGTTTCAGTGAGCCATTCTACTTTAATCCTTCCTTCTTTCAATTTCTTTTCTGCATGCAATCAAGTGTTCTGTTGTTTCTTTATCTCCGCACTGACATCTCTGGCTCCTTCCAAGATTGTTACCCAGATCTACCATTTCTATCCTTTGTCTCATTGTTTTGCTTGCTTCTTTCACCCCCGTCTCCTTCAAGAAACCCATCCTTTCGAATGCCTGGTCAACTTGGTGTCTCAACCTTTTGTACTGACCCTCTTTTTCTTTCATTTCTCTCTCTATTTTTTCTTTAATGTTATTTTGCCTTTCCTTCTTTAGCACCTTTGAGTTTTGGCAGGGCTTTAAATGGAAGGTGTCGTTTGACTTTAAAGTTAAGAGGCATTTGTCTTGTTCCAACATTCTGCATAATGTTATTCTTCTTAGACAGATTAATAAAATAGAGTGAAAGTCTACATGCCATGTGACCTCTATTTTCTTTTCTGAACAGTTGGTGCCTTTTCATATGTCATCATTTCTTCCAACTCTATCAAGTGTATTTTGGTGATAGTCACATGATCTCCCATGATAACCCATCTCAAGCCATTCCGATTGCAGATAAGCTCTTTCAGGTGTTGCAGAATTCTCTCTATCTATGTCGTGACTTCATCTATCTTCTGCTTGGTCTTCCACTTTAACTTTTGCCTTTGCAACGGCCCAACACAATCGCTTTTTCCATACTGCCACCGTCTATCTTCATACCATGACCAAGTCCATGATTTCTGGATCAAGGCTTGCAAGGGTATTGGTGGTTTAACCTTTTCCAAATGGATTCGTTTGTTTGCCTGGTAGACCAAGGTTTCCGTAACATGAGCCTCAAGAACCACATCTCGAAGCTGTAAATTTACTACCGGTCACATTTAAGGGGTGTCCATGACTCACAGGCGTACGTGACAATGAGGAACACAAGGGTTCTCATTAATATCTCCTTCGGGTCAGAGTCAGGTCACTGCCTTTCCACAATTGTTGTAAACTGACCACCGCCTTTGGTACAAGGGTAAGTCTTTTCCATATTTCACTTTGACAGTTTCATTTCACATCTACTCTTGATTCAAGAAAGTCTTAATGATCCACTACTTCAATTTTTTCTCCATCATCCAGTTTGTATTTCGTACTACCTTGATTAGTCATTATCTTTGTTTTCTTGATGTTAAAATTCAGCCCTACATGTTCGCTAGCTTTCTTGACATACTTAATCAACCTATTTGATTCTTTTTCTTTTCCCGCCATCAGAGTTGTGTCGTCAGCATATCCGACATTACCAATCTCTCCTCCCGCAGTTTTAACCCATTGGAAGCCTTCTAGATTTGCCTTGCGTAAGGTGCCTTCGGTACATAGATTAAAGGGCATGGGAGACAGGATACATCCTTGTCTAACTCACTTGCCTATGCCGAAGGATTTATTTACACGCCAGTCAATGAGCACCACAGCTTTTTGATCTTGGTATAAGTTGTGAGATTTACTTTACCCAGGGTTATCAGATGTTAAGGTATCCCTATTTCTCGTAAAGAGATTATCAAAATGAACGTAGTCAAAAGCTTTACTGTAATCTATACAGCACATATATAGTTTTTTCTGGAATTTCTTAAGCTTTTTCCTATCCATTGTAGATTGGCAATATAATGTCTTATGCCCTTACCTCTTCTAAACCCAGTTTGTTCTCGTGGGATCGAACACACGCACAGACACACACACACACACACTCACACACACACACACACACACACTCTCTCTCTCTNAGTCAAAAGCTTTACTGTAATCTATACAGCACATATATAGTTTTTTCTGGAATTTCTTAAGCTTTTTCCTATCCATTGTAGATTGGCAATATAATGTCTTATGCCCTTACCTCTTCTAAACCCAGTTTGTTCTCGTGGGATCGAACACACGCACACACACACACACACTCTCTCTCTCTCTCTCTCTCTCTCTCTCTCTCTCTCTCTCTCTCTCTTTCTCTTTCTGGCTTGTTCCATGGAGATTTCTATAATTTTAAGTAGAATGTTACAGATATCTGAACTTCAACAGGCGCTTAGTAGTGTGTTTCACGATAATACAGAACTACACAATTGTTTCCTGCCTATAATACAGCCATCTGTGTTCCTGTAATGGCTATCTGGTGATGTCTACATGTAGAGTCGTCGTTTCGGATGCTCACGTATAGTATTGCAAATCATTAGGCCGTTTCTATTCCACCACTCAACCGGTCGTCCTCCTGCTTTATTTCTATTTCCTGGGGCCAAATTTCCCAGTGACTCCAGCTGGTATTCATCTATTTTTGCAATAAAACCACCCATTATCATCAAAACATCTCCTGCCAGTGTGAGATAAATCAGATCTTGAAGAGCAACTGTTGTAAGAGTCTTTATCCGCCGCTGTTGTAAGAACATACGCTTGTATTAAAGGAATATTTATTGGATGCTCTTTGAATCTCACAGAAATCAGTCTTTCGTTTACTGAGCTGTAGCCTATGGCAGATTTTTACAGAAGCCAAAACAAGGATGCCTTGCTCTGATTTTATTCCCAGCTAAGATCCCTATGAGTTCTGCTCCTGCTGTATAATTCCTCTCGTCCCTACAGATGGTTTATTTTGCTTATCTCCAGTAGTATTTGGGGGCACTTTCAAGCCTTGGGGTCCCACTGTTTTGCACCACATCCTTTGTCTTTGAATTTTGTGTCATCACTAGGGTTTTCTTGACAACATACAGGAGTGGTTTGCCATTGCTTCCTCCTCTCCCTGTAATTTTTGAGTCTTCTTGCACTGAGTGGACCAAATGAGCTGAAGCTCATCCCTCACTACGTTCAGTTCATCAGCTGAAGCGAAGTACCGGGCTCTGACCACTGTCACGCACAAACTGTTTCTTGGAGCCAGTAGTAAGATGAGGGTGTTCAATAGTAGTTTCGTGTGGCTACTTCTCCAAATTATGCTTGTCAATCCAGTCTCGGAAGGTGTCATCGCAGTCCAGGGTAGTCTCACAGCCACCATACAGTTTGGTCAATGGACAGTGGAGGACGATTTGGTCAGATGTTTCGGGGGCATTGTGGCATCGAGGGCATGTTGGCGAGTCCCTGAGTTTCCATTTGTGCATGTTGTGGCCAGTCCTAGCATGTCCGGTCAAGAGTCTGGCAGTCCAGTATTTCCTTTTGCTGTTGAAGCCACGGGGTCTGATGGTTGGGTCAGTTATCAGATGACCGCCTCTTGGGGTGTTATCTTTCATGATTCCATGATAGTAAAGTTTTCGTGGCCTGACTTGTAGTAGGGTTTCCTCGATTTCAGTCTTGTTGAGTGAGGTGCATTGTAGCAGACTTCTTTTAGTGGGTTATTGTCTCGTGCTGCGCTGTGTTTTTCTAAGGATCTTTGGTTAGCCTCTTGTCTTCGTAGATGAGGCGATGGGATTCTACTCATTGTTAAGAGCCACTGCACAGGTGTTGACTTTAGGCAGCCCGTGATGATTCTCATGGACTCCCTGAGTTTAGTGTCTACTACGTTGGTACGAGGGCTTCTTGTCCAGACTGGTGCGCAATAGTCTGCAACACTGTAGCAGAGGGCGAGTGCTGATGTTCTTAACACTGTTGTTGATGCTCCCCATGATGTTCCTGCCAGTTTTATAATGAGAGAGTTTCTTTTAGTTTTTGTTGTTTTTTTGGCACTGCCTTCCAAGTGTCGTCGATATGTCAGTTGTCGATCGAGCGTCACACCGAGATATTTTGGGTTGTGATCTGCTTGGAGGGTATTTCGTTCGACATTAATGTTGAGAGTTTTTGCAAATTGGCGGTTATTCAGATGGAATAACTGACGATACCGATTTGGTTGTGTTCATTTTAAGGCACCACCTGTCAAATTATTGTTTTAGATTTGGTAGTATCGTGGGTGAGTACATTTTCAATTTCATTCCAGTCTCTTGATTGGTGTGCTAGAACCCAGTCATCAGCGTAACAAAGCTTGAAAGATTGACTTTTTGGCATGTCACTGATATAGACATTTAAAAGTGTAGGAGAAATCACTGCGCCCTGTAGGACACCATTTCTAATTTTCTTTGTTTTACTCTTTCTCCCACCAAGTATAACATGGAACTGTCTGGTGCCAGTCATAGTACACCGTATTTTGAGTGTTTTTCGGCAGGGAATGATTTTTGCGAGTTTGTACATGAGGCCCCCAGTCCATACAATGTCATATGCTCCTGATAGGTCTATCAGCACAGCACCTGTTTTCTGCTTATTTCGAATCCTGCTTTGATGTAAGAAGTAAGAGCTAGAACTTGTTCGGTGGTGTTCCTTTGCTCTCTGAAGCCTGCTTGTTGTGGGAGTACGAAAGGTTCGATGTATTGAGTGATCCTCGTGAGGATTAAACGCTCTAGAAGTTTATAGAGGCAGCTGAGCAGAGAGATGGGTCTATAGCTGGATGGTTCTGTAGCTGGTTTGCCTGGTTTTAAACTTGCTATTACGTTTGCATGTCTCCATTGTATGTGCCTTTGTCAATGATTTTTGTCCATTGTTGTGGGGCTGTTTTTGTTTGTTGGGATTCGGGGTTAAGCTTTTTTATTGTTTGCCAAGCATGCCGACTGGAGTGAGTCAGGTCCATATTTTCAACAACCTCGAGCCATCTTTCTTTACGGGAGTTGTGCAATGATTCTGGGAGTTCTTCTGCGATATTTTGGTCTTGGGTTCTTTCAAATTGTTCCCAGAGTTGTTTGCTGTGCTCAGTCCGACAAGGAATAAAGTCTTTTCGAAAGCCTCGTGGAATATTCTTTTTAGAGATGCTTACGATCAGTTTGGTGAATCTATGCAAGTTGCTTATTTCAGGTGGTATTCTTTGACATGTTTTGTCAATGTCTGTAGCAAGGGCGTCCCAGTTTGCTTTGCGAAAATTCCATCGTGGTTTTGGCAGTGCTTTTATTTTTGGTATCTGCATGCCTATTGTAATAAGAGTTGGACGGTGTTGGCTCTTTGGAAAGTTGCCCAGGACTTCTCTCGTTGTTGTGGTTGGTCTTCCGTTGTTGTCTTTAGAAACAAACACGAGGTCAGGGGTATAATCTTTACCCCAGCGCGCTGAGTGGAAAGCTTTTTTATCTTTTGGGTTATAAATGAGGGAAAGGTTTGAAAGGGTGTACCGTTGGCTTAGTTGATCTCCTGCTTTGTCATTTTTTGTGTATCCCCATTCGTTGTAGTGACTATTAAAGTCTCCTGGGTGGTTGATTGATGTTAAGGGAGGGTTTGTCCAATTTGTGTTTGGTGGTTTGTATATGTTTGTAATTTCAGCTTTTCCAATTTTGACAGTGGTTGTTTCGGTCCCACATTCATCTGTTTTTCCACCAGGATCAGTAACCAGGTCTGGTGTTCTGGCAGATGTGATGATTCCGTATTTTGGGTGGTTTTGTTTATTGGTGACAGAGTAGCCATTGATTTTGTATCTGGAAGGTTGGCTGTTGTCAGATGTGTTTCTTGTAGGAGTACGATATCAACATCATGTTTACGTACAAGTTCTGATAGGTATTCGCATTTTTACACGGATAGGCCTTCCACATTTACCGTCAGGATCTTTATTTTCTCCCCGACATTAAGGTGATCACTGTCATTGTTGGTGTTGGAGCTTAGTGAACTTGTCGTGTCTGCCGAGCTTCCTACAGCAGGCATGCGGTCCTTTTTATGCTAGGCGACGACTGAGCCAGTATAGTATCTTTTTCTCTTGTAAGGCATTGGATGGAGATGTGGGTCCTGGAGAAGGAAGCCTTGTCAGGACGCCGGGTTGGAACACTCTTTTCCACTGTACATAAATGTGGTGTTCCATTACAGGTTTGAAACAGTAGCTTCCTCACTGAGCTAGGTGACCTTGGATATTTAATCCCAACGTCGTGTGGGTATTACCGTTGATCAGTTGTCCAGTTTCTCCGCCGATATCCACATCCACCATGCTGTCCACCATGGTTTCAGACTCCAAAGCCGGTGACCTCATCTAAGGCGGTTTATTCGCCTATGGAGTGATGAGCCGTACTCGCCACGCTGGCTCATGTGCGACTTGGCGAGGTGGATGTACCATAATCTTGCCGCCAGCTAATGGATAGTCGCAGAGGATTGTGATACCTATAAGCCGCCGGTATCCGGTCAGTCGCTCATAGAGACTGGTTGTGATTAAAGAGCTAGGAAAAAGAAACTCCATCAAGAATATCAGCTTTGCCGCGCTGTTCCAGCAATTTAAGAGCTTGGTTAGCCCCGCTGGTTTCACTCACAAGCACTCTGACACACTGATAGAAACCCCTACCTAAGATCAACAACCAGGGCACAGATAAGGCGCCGTTTACCAAGCGGTATTTGCAAGTATAAAGCTCACGTCTGTCGCCTCAGGCTGTTTAATAGGAGGTCCCATATACTCAGCTATTAATAGAAGCCAATACAGCTGCTGATACGTCATAGGTAGTGCTGCCGCCGACGCACCCTATAAAGAAAGTTCAATTAGATCCTTATTAAGTATGGGTGGAATTTGAAATAGCTTTTTAATTGTTTTGATAAAACTTTGTAATTAAATTTTACATTAGTCATCAATTATTATCATATAAGTTACTATAAAGTTTGTTTTGTTTGTTTTAAACCCTTTGTAGTGAACCATATTTTAAACGATCTTTTAAGTTAGTCTCTTCTGTAAGTTAAAGAATAAAATACACACATAGATACAAGTAGCCCACCACCGCCCAAAAAATTAACAGAAATATGTATACCAACAAAATACAGTCCAGGATAATAAGTGACCTCTACTTCAGCCTAGCGCATTTTCTGCTGTTTCTTCATGCTAAATGCATCAAAAGTATGCAATGCAGTGTACTATCCAGCTCAAGATTCATCTTATTTCCACATCATTATGTTCGTTAGACTTTTTAACTTATTTAATTCTTCCCTATTTTTTACTGAACAATTATTAAAGTTGAACGTTTATTAACCTATCAATCATTTTTAAATGATACAAATTTTACAATCAACTAGTATAAACAAGGTTTTTTTCCAGTTGACATTTTCTATGAGTTTTAAGGTCAGGTTCCTTGAAGGACAACTGGTAGATAGCGCCACCCAAGTTACTAAAACGTAAATGTGGTCAACACAATATAATGATCTACTAAAGATGTTAAAATTAAAAAAAAATATTAAATGTATTTACAATAAAATATAGTATCTGGAAAATTGGGGTTTTTTGCGAGTTTATGTTTCCTTGATGTTTGCTTATTTTTCATTACTTTTTCAGTGTTAACCATTTACCACTGGTGGTAAAACAGAACTGTGATGTGGTCATCTCTGAAATTTGTATTAAGGATAAGTTACTCTCTAGAGTGGGAGCTCAGAGACAGAAAATTGCTGTTTCTTGTCTATTTAAGAAATTCTGTCAATATTTGTGCATTTATTTCATTAGATATGTTTACCCATTTATACAATTTAATTCCAGCTGCTTTGTCAATCCTTTCAACAACCTACATAGATGAAAAATGTACAAGTAAGCTAACACAAACTTTCTATGAAAGGAAGGAAGTCTCTTGTAGGCTACAAACCTCACTATTTGAAGGCTCATAAAAAGATGTAGCACATTCTAACATACAATTTTCCTGAAGATTTATCTTGAAACATACAAAAAATGTAATAAAGGAACTTTGATCTCCCAACATTACTGGATAACAACTATTGTGCAACGTTTGAGTCATTACTTTCAACAATTGAGCTCATACCATTGAAAGGGGTGATAACAGTTTTTTTCAGAATTAGTGAACATAAGTCTCCGGGGCTGAAAACCTTTTCTTATATCTTTCGGCTGCTCCCTGTTAGGGGTCGCCACAGCGGATCATACGCCTCCATTTTGTGCAGTCGGCAGTATCTTCCCTTCTCACTCCCATCTGCATCATCTCCTCTTTTAGTACATCCATGCAGCGTCTCCTTGGTCTTCCTCTCTTCCTCCTCCCTGGCAGACTCGTGCTAACATTCTCCTCCCGATATACTTCTCTTTCCTTCTAACCACATGCCCATACCATCTCAGTCTTGCTGATCTCCAAACATGTGCTGTACCTCTGATTTATTTCTAATTTTATCCAGGTGCCCACGTTAACATTCTCAATTCTACCACCTCCAGCTCTCTTCATATTTCTTTGTTGTCGCTACTGACTCAACCCTGTGCAGTAAATCTGGCCCCACTGCCATCTTATATATTTTTCCCTCCACTTTTGGTGGTAGGTGATATTTTTATCTGGGGCTGAAGTATGCTAAATAAATTAGGATAAGAGAAGGTTTATGATTGCATTTTACCGGTATCTAACAGCGTTACTATGGATGGTTTGCAGAAAGTACTTGAAGTAGTGTGAAGCCGTGACCTATTTAATATGAACCTATATCAAGGACCAGAAATCATTTCGTGGTGGTTGAAAGGTAAGTTTTAGAATGTAAATTTTTGCTTTATATTTCATCCACAACATTTTATGTAGGATTTCTGAAAATCAAAGTTCTCTCGATATCTCTGAATTGTTTGAAGGTGTTGAAATCTTGAGTATCAATTTTTGACGTCTTCATCGCAAAATGTATGGGCAGATTTTGCAAAAAGGCTAGTTCATTTCACACAAACCCTAACGTATTTCGAAATTGCGTATCATCTTCAGGCAAATATGTGTTGTAAATATGTACTCTTTGAATTTTATTGTAAGGAGACTGTTACATTTCAGTTGTTTTCAAAAAGCAGTTTATTCGAATATTAGAAGTATGAATTCTGTTGCAGGTCCTAAGGCACATTTCCTTTTGTGACCGCAACCTCAAGAGCAAAGTGAAGTCAAACCCTAGCCCCGTTCCCTTAAAAATGTTTACATGCATTATTCTAACCCATTTGAATAACAGAAATTACATTGAATGACACACTTCTGTAAAGCCTACCAATAAAGTCTATTCACTTGTGCTATCATGATTTGTGACCATAAATACTGAGAGAGCTGCCCGGTAAACGCATTAAAAACACTGAGCTTCTTGATCAAAATCAAAGACAGCACCTCCTTCGGAAAGTGCATTACAGATGACGAGGCATAAATTTGTCATTGCGAAATGCAATCAAACAGGGAATCAATGGAATGGTGCTATTTCTCAAGAAAGTTTAAGAGGAAAGAGCCAGCTAGAAGAATTTTAGTGACTGTCTTCTGGAATGCTATAAGTACTATCCTGGTTGCTTACTTAGCAAAAGGAGAAAAAATAAACTCTAAGGCATACATTCAGATCTTGATGAGACTCAGAGCAAAAATTCAGTGAGTGACATCCAACTTGAAATATACTCCTTCTGCATGCTAATGCTCGATCCACACATAAGCACCAGGACAGGGGAGACATCACGCCATTCAAGTGAACTACTTTACCATGTTCTCCATATTAGATATGATGCCTTTAGACCATGATCTCTTAGGCCCCCAAAAGTGGATTTGAGAGGCAAGCAATATGCCAGTTACAACAAAGTGAAACCTGTAATCAAGTAAGTTCTAAGAATACAGCCGACAGAATGATACGAGGCTAAGATACATGCTCTCATTTAAAGGTTTAACCTTTGATATTGAAAGTAATGTTTACTGTATTGAGAAGAAGGGAAATGACCACTAGAACATCAGATGCACTGTGATGTATGTTGCGTGTTCATGTGTCGGTAATTGTTTCTGTTATACAGAAAAAGGCATTACTTTCTCACTTGCGTTTTTCGAATGAACACAATTAGGAAGCTAAGAGTAAAATATTAGCTTTGTCTACCTTGTAATGAAGAAATCTTTGTTTAGTGAAAGGTGTTGAACACGAAACGAAAAGATCTGTGATATCAAATACTTCACATTTTTATATCGGTACTTTTATGGTGTAATTCTGGCTAAATTTAAGTGCCTAATAAATTATGTCAGTGTCACAGCTTAGAATACCTAAAAAATAATCCTCTAATCCTTCAAACAATTCCTTCCCAAAAAGGAGTTGACATTAATTTTACCAAGGTTAAAATCCTGAAACATTTGAATACTAAGGAATCCTTTCTAAAAATCTTTTTCGTCACATTAAAGCTTTGAGCTTAGCGTTTTATGTGACATGAAAGTATTAGTATGTCTGACTTGGATTTGTATGACCAACCCTCAGCTATTATAGTTAAAGGATTGATTTGTACACTCCTCTTGAGCCCAACAAAACCCCTATAAATATTAATTTTACCTTGTTCTTTCGCTCAGCTTTGAAGATTAAGAAATCCTATTTATGGTGCCATGTGGTATAACGTCTTAAAGCTAAGAGGCTCGATCACATTAAACTTTTCTTTTTAGCAGTCCGTAAGTATTCTTAATGAACCCCCTTTTTCATGCCGTTTACTTCTTCTACTTTGGAGCTATTTATCACCTACCAAGAACTGCTAAATACATTTTAAATGCAAATCAAAGCATTAAGGAATATTTTAACATTATAAACTGTTTCTTTTCTTCTTTCGTATGACTTCTCTACCATTCCATCATCTGCAGCCGTTGCCGTAGCTCATCACTCAGTGGCTGCTCTCTCAGCGCTCTGGCGACACCAGGTGGTTTGAAGAATTATGTGTTTTGCGGTTTGGTTGCTATCTCTGCATCAGCATGAGGGGCTGCTGGACAGTCCGATCTTGTGCTGCCAGCTACCAAAGTTACCATAACCTGACCTCAGCCTGTTGAAGTTTACCCAGCTCTTTCTTGCGAGCTTGAACCCAGCCGGGTGGGCACTTGGTGCGGGGACATAGATTATAAACTGTTGAAAAATTATGACGAAAGGACATGACTTAAATGAATCCCTGGTGATCCAGTACTTTGTTACATCTCGTCCTAATTACTATCATGCTTCATACTTTATGTTATTAATATTCTTATATGAGGTATTTAGAATGGTTTTTCAAATACCTAACGTTCTTTTCATTTATTATAATCTTCAGTATCTCTACGGTAATAATTGTCAATATGTTCTCACTGCTGGCCAGTTAATTTCCAGTTAAGTTCCATCTTTTATTCAAAAACAAATATATTTGGGCAGGAAAATTTGAAAATTGGATAAATATCTATATTAGCAAAAACTCCTGATATAATACTGTCGAAAATAATTTGTATTTCAACGATAGTGGACTTTTGTCAGATGTTTTCTTTTTATACTAAAGTTATGTACTACAGTTTGACAAAAAATTTGCAATGCAGAAAATAGAGATGAATTTAAATGCATTATCTTATCCAGATCAAAGTTAAATTTCAGTTTTGGCATAAAATTAATGGGATCAAGGAAATACGTAAATAATCAAAGTGAAATAATGCAAAGATGAAATTATAAATCAGAAAAAATTTTAATTAGCTCAATCAGCCATTCATTACAATATTCCATAATTGTGCGTACCATTATACGTTAGTCACTGCAGGATTTCCGGCTTCAGTTACCCCAGATACTGTTAGTAGGTGGAACGCCAGTTACGCTCTAAACGTATTTACGCCCATCATATATCTGTCTTGTTGTAAATAGCCAGAGACAAAATTCTAAGTTTGCCTTCAGGGGGAAGGGGGGTAGCAAGAAATCTCACTGGGCGAAAACTGGAAAACTGTGATTTCAAAGGAGTTGCACTGCAACTAAGTGATGCATCCATTTGGATTTTTTCATGAGCATACACATCTTGATAGGGATAATTATATCCAAGCCAACTCTGCTACCATTCAAGGAGGTAAGAATTGCGTAGTAAACTCATTTAATTAGATAACATAGGAGTGTCATGCAGTTGAAAATATTAGTTAAAAATACAATGACATGTAAATATGATTTTCATTAAATACAATTTCTTTCACAATCGTATACGGGGAAATACTAACTCAAATTTTTTTTTAAAAACCTTCTTCTTCTTCGTGTGCCTTGTCTGGAACAGACATTGGCGATCATGGCTCTCCAATCAGATCTGTTCTCTGTCTATCTTAGAAGGTCGCACTTGCTGCCTGTCTTTGACAACCACGAATTCAGACTTGCAACAAATGTTATCCTTTGCCGACCCCTGCTACGTTTTCCATCAATCTTTCCTGTAAGGGCCAGGTGTTCTAAGCTGTTGTGACGACATATGTGTCCTAGGAATTCCGGTTGTATTTTTCGTATAGTCTTAATTAGTGACCTTTCTGTATTAATTTCTTTAAAAATTGATTCGTTTGACCTTTTCTCTGTCCATGATATTTTCATCATTCTTCTGATAAACCACATCTCTGCTGCCTCTAATTTCTTTTCCATTTCTTTGTTAATTGTCAAACACTCACATCCATATAAAAGAATTGACCATACATATGTCTTTAAAACTCTGATTTTTGTGGTAGTTTTTATTTTTCTGTTTGTTATTATTGTTACAAAAAACATTTTTGGTAAAATCTATTGGCTGTGTAAACCGCTTGTTTGCTACATTTAGGTGAAAAGTGACGTCTCCTGGATACATCCTTGTGCTTTTCCAATGAATCTTTCATAATGATTATGACGAGTCTCACAGTACCCTTTGCTATTTGGAATTTTTTTTTATAGCAATGCTTTCTTGGCAAAGTAATCAAACACATTTTCAGAAGTGCTCTTTAAAAGATACCTGTTTCTAGCCACTTTTTTATATTTCGGGCCTCTGAACCCACTTTTTCTTATATTTCTTTCCTTGGGGTTGTTTTTAATTCTGATAAATAAGACTTCAGGAAAGGAAAGAGTTAAAAAATAGCGGTCAACCGGATGGACGTATACGAAATAACGAATTTAATTATTAATTCAAATACAGTAATATGAAAAAGTAAGAAAATTGTAAACTAACGAGTGACAAAAACAGGATTTAAAAAAATCGTTAAATCATTTAAAACGTTAAAACAATACTTTTGATTTATTCTAATGATATTTTTCACAATTTGTCACAAAAAAGTAAATAAATTTGATCATCAGTTACAGATAGCTACTGCAGAGTAATTTTACCAACAGACAAATTAAAATGAAATGACTACAGTGAGCGTGAAAATTAACTTACAAAAGACCAGCAGAGTACCGGCTTCGACCGGGTATTTCCTTGTCTTTGTTTTTGTACCCACTTTTGGATAACTATTTTTCGGTTCTTTTTCAGTCGTGTCATTGTGTTCATCAGACATTACCATAGCCTCTTATCAAGTTTTGTCGAAATCGGAGCTTTCTAAATTTAAAACAGCCCACCTTCCAGCTTTATAAGGTCACTTCCTTTTGGCTGAGCTATAGCCTTCCCCAAAGTTTCGCTGCAGTCGGAGGTCTCTGGGGCTGGAAACATCTCTACTTCCTGTCCAGAAAGGCCACTTTCTGTTTCATGACGTCACTACAGAGTAATTTTATCAATAAACAAATTCAAACGAAATCACTCCAGTGAGCTTGAAAACTAACTTATAAAAGACTGACAAAGCTAGAGTTCCCTAGTTTACGATCAAGTATCTTGCTGACACAAACTTGTACCTGCAGTACCTTATCCTCTGACGGACTTTGCTCTAATCTCCTATACTAGATATAGTAGGTAGAGTACTTTAAATTAAGTTTGTGTGATTTTCTTTTTCATTATTTTAATATGGAGGTATATAGTGAAAAGCATATCTGTTTAATTCCTGTCTAGTCTCTTGTGGCGAGTTGCATTCAAAGGCTATGACCGCTAATCATAGCGAAAGATAGTTCTCCGCATGCTTCAAACACTTGTTTTTGTCTTCTTAATGGGTGCCTTTCAAACCACTTGCAATGAGTAAACAGCACTCCAAGTAGAATATACTCTTGTGTCAATACCATGACCAGAAATTTTATATACTCCCAAATACTTATCCTTATTCACAAATTCAATGTCTAATGTATCCAATACTTGAAGTTGCAAATCGGTTGATGGATTCAGATGAATGCACTTTGTCTCAGAAGCACTTAGGAACAGGCCAAAATTATGCAAAGCCTCTTAACTCTTATGGGTTTAGTCACTATTTCACCAATGAAAGCTATATCATCATCATCATTATAGTACAGGTTATCGAAAACTTTAACTGGATATCACCCGGTATGACTATGTTCCATGATGATGCCTCATGTTTAAGTGTGGAAGTCCACAGTGGGTACACAGACAGATAGTAAAATGAAGGTTGGCAGTAAATCATCTTGAAGAATGCTTGTTTAAATAATAAAAGATTCAGTCTTTCCCTCTGAAGTGAAGTGTTTTCATACATTAGTTAGGTCGCTGCCTCTACATCTTGACTGATAATATATTCTTTGAGAATAAAAATAATCTAGTAATGGTGATAGAATCGAAGGCCTTTTTGACGTCTATATAAGTTATGACGACCTCTATGTCGAAATTCTTTTATTACAGGACTACAAGAAAAGCAAGAAGGAAAGAGGTGGTAAAAAAGCCTTTTCGAAAACCATTTTTGGTTGCAGCACAGTAACTATTAATGACGAGGCATATTCTGTTTAGTATACGGCGGTTGTAAATTTCTGATCCCAATTAAGAGAGCAAGATTCTTCTATAATAATCCATAATTGATATTTATTACGTCACCCTGCTTAGAAATTGGTGCCAGATCAGAAACTCCCAATTCATACGGCCAACCTCCATGAATCTCTTGTAGAATTTCAACAGATTCTGTCTCTTTTTATTTTCCAGAACTCAGGTAGGAGGCCAGAAAGGCTAGGCTCCTCTTTTTCAACTGTTTTGTAGCTTCATTCACTCCGTACAATTTGACTTCCCCTCGCTTGATGTCAGTTAAGATATCAAAGATTTTGAAAATCGGTGGAACTATAGTTTGAACAGATTTTTTAGCGTTCAGTAAATTCTCTGAGTGTTTCCCCGGGTTTTGGGCGGTTTAAACTTTCAGAGAATTTTGGATTGTGTGCATTTTTCAAAAGAGTTTCTTGACAACGTCAAATGAAGCTTTGATCATAGGTGTTGCTGATGGTGTTGCAAACGACCAGAGTTTGTCATTTATAGACTGATGTTTTTCAAGGTCAAATGTTCTGCTGGTTCACATATAATATTTTTGCAGCAGGACGAGGGCTGGGAGGAGTAAGTCTCCTTTAACTCTAGTCCCAATAGCAACGTGTGATTTGAAGGTCTGGTCTACTGCCGATAGATTCTTAAAATGTGACTTGATTGTGTCATCGATTTAACTAATGAGAATTGACTTACTGAGCTATATGTAAGTGGTTGCTAAAATAGTTTCTTTGTAACTTGTACAGGAACCTAGAGACAGTTTTATACTTGTTTTGACTATACGTTGATCACTTCAAATTAAATATGAAGTTCAGAAGTCCTTGTAATCACTGAAACTATTTTGCCAGCGTTTCTGAAACATGCAAAAGTCAATTTACCAAAATACACCTTTTCATGACTTAAATTCCCACAGTTTATTCAATGACTTCCGCAAGGAAACATTTCTAATTACCAGATTGGAATAGTCAACAAATTTGCGAGTGAAAAAATAATTGCTTTTTGTTCTCTTGTGTGGTGAGGAACTTTTAAATGTGTGACCATTTATGTCATTACCAGTGATCAATAACGTATGTAATAGGTTATGTTCTACTGTCTAGCTGAGTGTTTTTGAGATATCCGTAACAACAGTAACTGGCATGCTGTTATGTGAAATGTAACAGGAGAACACAACTCTCTTAGGATTATTCTTAAGTGTGACTGAGACGATTTGTTTATCCATTCTCTTCACTGAAAACAGAAGAGATAATAGCTTTGACTCATTTGAGATGCAGATTCCGCAAATTAAAGCAACAACTTCTATTTGAATGGCAAACGGAGTGAAAAGGGTTAACCTACTGAGAAAATGGACACACTATTGCAGGATCAGTGTCTGGATATACAATATGGTGTTCCTGGAGGCATGATATAAAAATAGTCAAGTCATTCAGCAAATTGTTTATCTGAGGTTGAGATGATGAAGAGTGAAAAATTTTCAATTGAGAGTAGAAACTTTTGAAGACTTATTAGGTCTTGCAAGAGCAGTCTTCAGTCGTTCAGCAGAATCAGGAGACAACCTTCTTGGCGAGTTTAGTACGTGCTCGTCAATACCGTATGCATTATATGCACACTATTACTTAAATCTGTGTTTAGCTAAAATGCAAGAGTTTTTACTTTAGTGCTGTACTTGAAATCCATCAGGCTTTTTCTAATTGCTAGTTTTGTAATGTTTAGGGCTTCCCAGGCCTGCATGCTTACCGTTTCGTCTATCTAGAGCAACCGCCTTCCAGCTGTCAGTCATTTGACATGATCCTTCGTGAAGCCTACGTGATGACAAGATCTGACGATAATCCATTTTCCGATTAGCTCGTCGCCAGTGATAATGCGACTACCCATACAAGGTAGAAAGCTTTATTATCGAGGTCAGACAATTTTATATCCGCTATGTTTTGTCCAATATCCAAACAAAATTAGCAGGGTATCTTCAGGAAGGATGAAACTTTTCATCACCCACGGACGGTCTTCAATATTGAAAGATACAACGCATACTGTAACTTCACTTAGTGCCAGGGTTCTGTAGTTCTTGATGCAAAGAGACCAATTAAGGACGCCACGAGAGGCCAACTGGGAATGGTACTTTTTTCCAAACCCCTTGACCCCAAAGTGAGTGCTGATATAGTAGTCAACTACTGTATCTGCATTCAATGTCTATTAAA
This sequence comes from Morbakka virulenta, assembly GCA_003991215.1. NCBI lineage: Eukaryota > Metazoa > Cnidaria > Cubozoa > Carybdeida > Carukiidae > Morbakka > Morbakka virulenta. Next base: position 2,151,150 of record RDPX01000019.1, read on the forward strand.
AAATTAGCGTTAAGTTGTTATGTTGGGAGCCTTACAAACACCCCCAGCTGGAATTGCCCAACCCTGGTTTACAGCTATGCTTTTTACACATACTTCTGTCACTTATTTAATATTTTTTGTTTCTGTTTTGTTATTAAAGCACAAGGGCTTAGCAAAAATGCAGTTAAATTAATCCAACCCTATCAATCAAAAATAATCCTTAAATAGAATGCCAAAATCGAAAGAGATACTTAAATAAGCTTAATGAACGTCTTCATTGTATATACATTATTAAACAAATTATGCTCATATATTCATAATTATGTACATTATTAAACAAATACTTTGTTGGCCTTTGCTTGATTGAACAAAGAACATTGTAAAGAAGTAGACATTATGATGCATAATCCTTTCCCCGTCCACGACAATACTTTACAGGTAGTAATCATATTATTCCCAGTCTTTTCAATATTATTCTCTTGGCAAAGGTTATGGAATTTTCCATTAGTGTTGGTCGAAGACTGTTTAGTAAATTTCAAAAATTGTAGAAACAATGCAATGTCTATCTGAATAAGAGGCTAACAGATAAGCTGTCACCAAAAAAGATTGAGGTAGTGAAAGTGTAAGATTTCAAGCTCAATACCAAGACAACTTATAAATAAAACGGCAATGTCCGTCTAGAGATAAGACAAGAACGATAACGGAAGCTATTTATCCTCTTGCTGAACAAAAGTCGATGCACAAACACGTGATAAATTCAGCAAGCCAACAGGATTTTAAAAATTCATGTCAAGTCATTTTTCTTCATTAAAAAAATGCACTTTTTATTAATGCAAGAACTGTACAAACAATAAAAATGAAAATCCTGAGAGAGATAAAATTTAAGAATTCACAAAACCGCTTGAACTTAAAAGTCAATATTCATCCATAGTCAGTATGGCTGATCATTTTAATGTTTTTAGTGTAAATACGACTTACTTTGTGAAATTTGTATTCAGCTTGCGTTATCAATCAGTTAACAGTGCATTTTTTTTGTAGAGAACAGGATTTTAATAATCATGAATATGCAAATATATTTTTAAAAGGAGTTACTTTGATGATAAAAAAGTGAAAATAGTATGTAACAGGTCTTTACAGGTATTTCTCTTGTAAATATTCCAATGTAGAGTACTCATAAGTGGAAATTAGACCATCACCGCATCCTGTTATTTCAATAGAGATCTGAAGCACGTTTGTCTTTCGATATTATTCGTTTAAACTCGAATTTTAGCCTAAAAAGCGAAGGTGGATGCTGAATCAGCAGGAAATAATTTATTCCAGAGGACATTTATTTGTTGTGTTTTTTTTGCTATGGTTTGCGTTAAATCTCAACTTGTGCCATTTTTTGGAATTTTAGGTTTACTTAATATCTGTGGACATTCGATTGTTATTGTTTTCATTACCAAAAAAGGGAAGTTTGGTAATACGTGCTACTTATTTTTGGCCAATTTAGCAGTTGCTGACTTGCTCATGGCATTGACCCTGTTGCCGTTAAGTTTAAGTGCAAAATTATTGCAGGAGAGTGGTAGACACTGCTCACACGTGCAGTTTATTGCTGAATTTGCTGAATATTGCAGTCTGTTTTCTTCAGTTTCTTTCATAGTACTACTTGCCATAGACCGCTACTTAGCCTGTATTAATGCATATAGATATCAAAGATTACTTTCAGTGAAAAATGCTTGGTGGATGAGCTTTTTTTGCTGGTTAACCAACGTATTTATTTCTGGCATTTGCTTACTGGAAAAACCAAGCGAACATGAAACCCCATTTCTGCGAGAACGTACGTCCTCTGACGTCATTCATGTACTCTTTGTTCTTCTTGGATTTACTTTCGTCACTACCGTACAAATTGTTTTATTCAAGACCACTAGGAAGCATATTAACTGTATCGCAAGGGACATCAGGCAGACGCAAACTAGAGGTCAATCAGAATTCATAATACTTAAAAAGCAAAGAAAATTATTTGTAACAATTTTCATCCTTTCTTCTGTTTATGGATTTTGTTTAATTCCATTTTCTTTGGTCAAAGTAGCTCGTCTTTGTGGTTGCCACAACCGTACTTGTCAAGTGCTGGAAAATGTGACAGTACCTTTAGTACCATTAAATGGTGCTTTAAATCCATGGATATATATGATGACATTCCGTGAGTTCAGAGGACGTTTCAATCGAGTTATATCTTGTTGTTTCTTTTGTCTGCGACCAAACAGAGTAGGAATTAGCAGTTTGGAAGGGAAGAACAAGTAAGCATTTTAACAAAATGATGGAAAGAGAACATGTGTAACCTGTAATTCTTTTATTTAAGCATATATGCAAGAAAACATACAGGTGTTTGCCCTTTCTCATGCCTATTCTTGCCGTTGCTGAATGTAGCTGTAACGATAAACATAAAAGATATAAAAAAAGAACTCAATATGTAGCTAAGTACTCTGTTTCCACAAGCTGAGTTGAATAAATTGCATTTCAAAGAATAAATTGAAGTCAGTACTGTTTTCTCTGTTTGTGAAAACAGATTCACGGCTGCTAAAAAATTTGACATGAATGCAATATCGAACATTTTCCCACCTGTCCATGTCCAGTTCCTTTCCACCCTCATTAACTGGTGTCAAAAATAATAACATTGTAGTCCACTTGTCTTTGAATAGCTCATTGTATCATACGAGAAGATTTTTCTTTTGTTAACATCATCAACCAATATTTCTGGCTACAGATGAACTCTTGTGTAATTACGTTGGATATGTTACAAAGAAATATATATCCACACCAGGACCATGGAACATGGCCAAGCGAGTATTGATTTAGAGCAGTCAAAATCAAAACAAGCAAGTTTGAAGTGAACTGAAAAAATATACATGAAGCTTTACAACGTTTTGCACATCTATTTTGAACTAAGAAAAAATACTCCAAGGGTCACAAATTTTACCAACCTTCACCTTCATCTATCCCATAGTCTAGATTACTGAGGGGCACCACCAATAATTTTGCAGCCACTTCTCTCCAATCCTCTCGGTCTCCCGCTTTTCTAAGGGCTTCACCCAATCTGCAGTGAGTCAACTCTGGGATGTTGTCCTCCATTCACTTCTTCTGTCGTCCTCTCTTTCTGCTTCCTTGAACCGTGCCTTGCATGAATGTCTTTGTAAGTCCATGTGATCTTGTTACATGGCCGTACCACTTCAGTTTTTGTTCCCCTTACTGTGATCAGGAGTTCTTCGTATGGTCCGATGGCATGCCTTATTCTCCTTTTCACTTCCTCGTTGGTGACATGGTCTTTATAGGAGATTTTAAGGGCCATTAGGAGGCATCTCGTCTCTGTTGCTTGTATTACCAACCAGTAAATTTAAAAAAAACACAGTCACAAAATTTATTCACTCCTTGCTGTGAACTCAAAATATACTCGAAATGTCAAAAATTATACACAACTGCTGCGAAGTCAAAAAATACAGTCTCACAACTTTTTCAAACTTTTTTTCAACTCAATCAATTACCTTTTGCTCTAGCAAGTGTCATCGCTCGCTCGGACAACAAAAAGAGTTCCTTTAATGTAAATTTAATATTTCTTTTTATGCCCTTTGGTGTAAGTGGAAAAACAAAACTAAAGATATTGTGTTAATGGAAACATTTCCAATCAAATGATGGGTCTTCGGAAGTTGTTTAAATCATCTCCAATGGTAGATAATTTCAATAGCAATTGTATTTCGTAAAGTAAAGTTGTATTGCAAATTTATTTTTTCGTGCGAGAACAACTGTTACAACTGAGAAACTACAAATAATTGTTTCATATTGTTGTTGTTCTTAACTAATAATACAATAATGGGTTGTTTGCTTCTTTGATTCATGTTCAACTACCAATAATAATGAATCTTGGACAATTGTTTGAGAATCAGATAGTTGTGTGAGCACCACACCATTGTGTACCCTCAGAATATTGTGTGCCCTCAGAAAATTGTGTGAGAATCAGTGTGCATTATTTAGGAATATTTGAATTACTGACAAGCTACAAAATAATATTGCTTTCTTTTTAGTCTATACTGGCCTTCTTTGAGGGATTGGACACATGATCTGTCAAAAGAAGAGTTTCCCTAAATACCCTTCTGAGCCAGTCACACGATTAACAGAAATGCCAAGCATTGCTAAAAATTATTTTCGTTGATTTTTTCTGCTTTCCACTTACACCCTTAGTAAGGGTACAAATTGTCATCATACCATTTTGCAAGATGATGATGATGATTATTATTATTAGTTAGTTACGAATGTTTTATAGGATAGGCCAATTTAAAATTTACATATTTACAAATAAAATATTTACAAATAAATAAATTCTGATCTACCATTTGGTCCTGTTTAACATCTCGTCTGCAGTGGGATTTCAAATAAAATATGCTGATAATTTGTCCCTTGGGAATTGAAACATTAATTTTTCTAAAAAAAAATTTCCAGGAAACACTTATTTTCTATTGTTAAAAAGATCAATATGTTTGAGCAAATCATAGGTGTAAGAGGCATTTCAAGTATTGCTCTTTGTTACTTATGCGCGTGTTGAACAATTTAGCTCTAGTACATAATCTCTTCTATTATTACGATGGTCATTTTTAAACATTTGATCTGTTATTTGGTTGTAGAGAAATTTTTCTAGGTGAACTCGTGTTACTGGAATTTTATTTGGCAAGTACTTTTAGTGTTGCTCAGACTTTTTGTAGAGTTGTAATTGTTTCCAACATCTATTCGCATAAGCTGCTCTCTATTGCAAGATATTTTATTTCCACTGACGCGCAAAAAGTAATGAGAAAAGTGTATTATTAAAAGGTTTAAGGAAATTTAATAAAAGATGAATGGGAGATAAACAGAACTAGAAAAGAATGCAGTCATCGATGTGGCAAAAAGGAAAAACAAAGTATTTCAGAAAAAAAAGGACTTTGAAGTTTAAGCTTAAAGTGGATCAATTCAAACATTCCATAAAAGAGTTATTGTACAAGTGAGTTGAAAATGAGCCATTACTTTGCTGAATGATGTCAGAACCCTAGACTTGATCTTTTTTTTTTGAAAAATTGGTCTCTAATGTCGTTTTTTACCAAAACATTTCATAACCTCTATTTTCAATCCGAAGCAGTTGTTGTCGCAATATTTTAACAGCATTTGCTTTCGACTGTTTCACTTTTAAAACTTAAGAAATTTTGAGCAGCTTGGCATATGAAGCATAAGTGCGATGCTTAATAAAGCGGAAAAGATTGTGGATGAAGCAAATGTAGTTCTGTGGATTTTACTCCCACTTTCCAGAACCCAAAAACCGCAACACTTGAAGAGAACGACAATTCCACTCATGTCACGACTTCCGCCACTGCCTTCGGACTGAAGTATATTGAAATTTAACCTTCCAAAACTCCAATAGCCAAAGCCTCAATTGGGTAAAAAAGTGTCATTTTTTATCTGAAAAACCAAATTTTCTTAGCTTTGCTTGATAAAGGGGGAAATATTGTGTATTTTACTCCCACTTTCCAGAACCAAAAAACCGCAACACTTGAAGAGAACGACAATTCCACTCATGTCACGACTTCCGTCACTGCCTTCGGACTGAAGTATATTGAAATTTAACCTTCCAAAACTCCAATAGCCAAAGCCTCAATTGGGTAAAAAAGTGTCATTTTTTATCTGAAAAACCAAATTTTCTTAGCTTTGCTTGATAAAGGGGGAAATATTGTGTATTTTACTCCCACTTTCCAGAAGTTGAAACCCGTATCATTGGAAGGGGGCGACAATTCCGCTGATGTCAAGATTTTCTATAATTACGTAGTATCTATTGTCGTGCGACTGAAAAATATTGAAATTTAAGCTTCCAAAAATCTTCCAAAAATATTGGGTTGCTGTACAAGGGAGTTAAAAATAAATCATTACTTTGCTAAATGATATCAGAACTCTAGACTGAAAAAAGTGAAATTAGTTACGACATAGCTAAATTACTTAAGATTTAAATTATCTGTAGGCTCCTCTTGGTATATCAATATAATACTATTAAATTTGATTGAAATTTGGCGTTCGATTAGTGACTTTCAAGTTGCTTTAATAATGCGATACGGAAAAAAGTTTGAAAATCGTTTCATTCTTCTAACTTCATGACTTTTTTTTACTCCGATGCTGCTAGGTTCAAATTTATCCCATTTAAATGTAATTTTTGACTATGTGACGCCAGAAAAGTATATTCGGCATTGCAAAAGCCATGGTTTTTTCGTCATTGGTTTGTTATCGAAAAACAATTAGTACTTTTGGCGCCATTTTATGGAAAGGAACAAAAGATCCTACGTCATCTGGGTTTTTTGTCTAAAATGACTTAAGAAAACACTCTCTTCCTAAATCTAAGAGAGTATTCTCATTTACCTTACTCCATCATGAGCAAAGCATATATTCTAAAAATTGAAACTAATTGGACTGTTTCGCTCCTAATTGTGACAAAACTAACAAATCTTTTTCTTCTAAAAGCCTTTCAAAGCCTCTTACTTCTTCATCAAGTAACAATTTCTTTTTTAAAGGGGTAAAAGATCCACTCACAAGAAAGCGCTAAATTTGCAAATATTATTTAAAGTGATCAAAAATAGTGGGTTATGAATAATAATGGAACATTATTAGCTAAGGTACTCTTCGAAAAGGCGTCTGCAGTAATAGCCTGTTGCTTGATGTAGTTTTTTTAATGGGTTACAGAAACTATTTAATTTTCCTTAAGGTAACCCTTGAAATTCAAATTAATCTCTCTATTATCTGTTTTTAAGTTAAAATTATATTTCAATATTTCTGATAAAAGTACATAACTCTGAGTTTCTTGCTTGCGCATTTATCAGATGTAAAAATCTAGGCACTTATATAAAGTTGATAAAGTAATTAAAAATTCATTAAAATTCTCAATGGTCTGGAGGGACGGATTTGTAATTCTTTATTTTAGTAAATTTTGAGCACTCTGCAATTATATTTGTTCATCTATTGATGTAATGTATTATCTGTTTTTAAAAAAGTGCAACCATTTTTCTGAAGAAATCATATTGGCAAAACTGGCAGGTGATTTTGGAATTCGGAAGGTAAACTTTGTATGTTAAAAGGTAAAAACGTGTTATTACATAAAAACAGAGATAAATGTAGCAAGAAAAACAAGGATAGTAAATATTACTTTTAAAAATTTAGTTCAAATATGGTATTTTTCTCATTTAAGAAAAAGAAATTAAAGTAATTGTAAACATCTAATCTAAATATATAAAATCAAGTTTGTGTGTTCGTGTGTGTGTGTGTGTTTGTGTGTTTGCTGCCATATCACGGCCGAAAGGCTGAACCTGGCAAGGCTGGGCAACTGTGTCATCAACTTGTTTCCTCAGGCAATTTTCATTTCCATAGCTTGGAAATGTGGCTATCATCTCAGTCACTCTGATGCAAAAGTGATTCGATATGTTCAAGTTAGGTCTTATTTCAGTCTAGCTGTTGCTTGGTATCTTTCCTCGTTTGGTAAAGCGGCGCCTCGTAGTAGTGATCTCCTAAAAATAATTAGTTAAACATGCAACAGTATAATTAAAAGAATGTGACCATTGACAATGTGATTGCTGGTACAGGTGCCTTTACACGGAAAAACCTAGTATCTCACATTATCATGATTTGGAGAAAATCAAAACTTTCTTCTGTGAGTTGATTAATTTTCATTGCAGTGGGCACCAAAACATATTATACTTCCTGAACTATTTGGCTATTTCATTTTATGAAAACAATGATATTCTACCAATGTTGCGAATTCTGTGTTAATTCATTTCACTTAAATCTAAAATTTCTAGATGTTGCCCTAGAACAGAAGGCAGAAATATAATTTATAAGTTTAATTTTGCTTATAACGTGTTACGAAATGTTTATTAACATTATTATTATTATTATTATTATTATTATTATTATTATTATTATGAATTCAAGGTCTCGAGACTGATCTTTCTTCTAGGTAATTTTATAGGTGATTACGTACAACAACAAGTTGTATGGGCAACAACACATTCCTTCTCCTTTGGATTTAGCAGTCAAGTACAAGTCTTAAAATCCGCGCTGTTCCTAATAAAGCTGTTTTCTGTGCGTGTTCAATTTTCATGCAGATCCCTATATCTCTGACAAATTTTTCAAAGTTTTTACTGACAGCACCCAACGCTCCTACCACAATTGGGATCACAGTAACCTGTTTCATCTCCCATAATCTTGCCATTTCATCCTTCAACATTCTGAACTTTTCGGTCTTTTCTATTTCTTTTTCATTTACCCTCACATCTCCTGGTATTGCTACATCAATTATTTTCACTTCCCATGTGATTTTATCTATCACTACAATATCAGGTCTTCTTACTTCGATATGCCAGTCGTACTGGATGGTAAAACCCCACAAGACCTTGGTCAATTCATTTTCAGTTGCACCTTCAGGCATGTGTTCCTACCATTTATCTGCTGTATCGAGACCAAACTTTCTACTTAGTCTCCAGTGGACATATCTTGCAACATTGTCGTGGCGACGCTTATATTCCCTTTGAGCCAGCATCTTACATTCACTAACATTATGTGAAAAAGTTTCACTTTTCTCATTGCATAAACGGCACAAGGGTGATGCAGTGGTCCTATCTATATGGAATTTAACACTGTTTGTCCTGAGGGCTTGTTCCTGGGCACTGAAAATAAGAGCCTCTGTACAGCCTTTCAAGTCCCCATTTCTAAGCCAACTCCAAGATTTTTGTTACATCTTTTCCTTCTATGTCTCTCAGGTACTGTCCATGCATCGCCTTCTCCTTCCATAAGTTAACTGTGTTGTCAGCTCCCGTCTTTTTGTAGTTTGCTGGCTCAATGGATTCCTTGACATCAGTCGCATTCTGATTTCACACAGCAATAATCATCGGTTCTGTATGGTGTTTTATATACCACCAAAGTGCATTTTCCTCAGTTTTGATAGCATTTTTACATCCTATCAGACCCCGCCCGCCTTTCGTTCGTGGAACATACAGCCTGTCCACGTCACTTTTGGGGTGGAGTTCTTTGTACATTGTCATTCTCTTTCTAGTTTTACGGTCCATTTCATCCAACTCGTTTGTCTTCCAGTTCAATATCCCTGCACCGTACCTAAGGAGGGATACAGCCCACGTGTTGATTGCTTTGATCTTGTTTCTTCCAATCAATTTACTTTTCAATATCAATGTGCCTCTTCTAAAGTATTCTTTCTTAAGCATCTCAATCATTTCCTTCTGTTTCACTAAGTCGCTTTCTAGTATTCCGTGGTACTTATACCCTTCTTCATCAATCTCCTTTATCGTTTCCCACGATGGCAATACAATTCCATTTGTTCTATTAATTTTTCCTCTTTTCAAGATCAAAATACCACATTTCTTAATTCCAAATTCCATTTTCATATCATGGCTAAATATTTCAACTGTAGATATTAACACATTCAATTCCTTCTGATCCTTCCCATAAAGTTTTAAATCATCCATAGATAACAAATGATTCAATTTTTCACCACTTTCGAGGCTGTATCCATATTTAACTTTCCTCAAAATATGACTTAGAGTAGTCAAACATAATAGAAATAACAGTGGTGACAAATTGTCTTCTTGGAATATCCCTCTCCTGATTTTAACGTTTCTCAAAAACTCTCCATTTACAGATAAATTTACATTCCAATTATTCATTGATTTTTAGATAAAACTAATTATTTATGTTATAGTTGCCAAATTAAGGCTTTCTGTTATCCACGAATGTGGAATCATATCATAGGCCTTTCTGTAATCGATCCAACCCATGCCCAAGTTAGTTTGTCTTCGCTTACAATCTTTCATGACCGTCTTATCAATGATTAACTGATCTTTTGTTCCCCTTCTTTTCTTTCGGCATCCTTTTTGTTCAGGAGGGAGTTTCCCTTCACGCTCAAGGAACTCATACATGTTGTTTGATATTATACCTGTTATAAGTTTCCATATCAGTGGGAGACAAGATATAGACCTGTAGATATCTACGGCAGTTCTATTTTTCGGCTCCTTTTGACATAGTACCGTTTTTTCTGTTGTCATCCACTTTGGGATTTCACCTCCGCCAGCAATAAGGTCATTCATCTGTGTTGCAATTATATCATGAAGCGGTTTCAAATGTGTCAGCCAATAGCCTTGGACTCCGTCAGGTCCTGGACTTTTCCAATTTGGGATCTTTTTTTTCTGCATAGTTACCATTTCTACTGTTTTTGTTAACACATTCTGTTTTGCATTCAACTCTGCTTCATTCTCTAGTTTTTCCAACCATTCAGCATCTTCATTATGTCTAACATTCTTGCCCCATATGTCACTCCAAAACTGTTTGCTTTCTTCTGCGTCAGGCTTTTCATTACTCCTGTTAACACCGTTCAGTTGTTGGTAAACTTTTTTTTTATTAGTCTGGAATGTTCTGTTTATCATGAATTGCTCAATTCTTTGCTGGTAACGTTTAACTTACTTACTCTTGGCTTGAAGCCGCTGTTTCAGTTCTTCTGTAACTACGTTCAATCCTTTTTTCCGGATAGAATATTTTCTTTCCAGATTCTGGAACTTCTTCTTATTCCAACATTGATCCTTCTTCCCTCCTTCAAGTATACTTATTTCTTTCCTGATCACTTTGATAGAACTTTCTATTCATCTCTTCCACCATGGTTCCTTCTATTTTAGTTGGTTATATTCCTGTAGGGGTTTAAGCCCAACCTTATAACCAATATAAATTGAAAAGGCTTTTAAAAGGTTGTTAGTTCCAGTTAAATTATCTGTCCTTATCTTATGAAGAACCACAGTAACCTTTTCGACTTCTTCTCTCAGCAGTTTTCCATCAACCCGTCTAAACCCAGTCACTCTTTCCTCTAGATTTTCATCAATGACTTTATTAATTCCTTCAAGTATCATCCACTCATCCTGATTTAAGTCATCTTCACCAAGCATTACTTCAATAAATTCTTTTCCTATTAGTTCTATATATTCAGCAATCACTTCTCCATCATCATTCTCGTCCACGCGATCGATATCAACCTTGCTACCTTCAACTTCATGAAATATACGTCTTTTGATGTTCTCTAATTCAAGATCCGACAGCCAAACATTCTTTAATATCATACGAGCCTAGTCACAAATTCTCTGTTTCGTTATCTCAAGATATTGTCTTTCTTTCCATATTGCATGCATTCTTTTCCTATAGCCCCTGACTGGCTTTCCTTCTTCATCAATAGGTATACTCAAGAAGTAACACTCCATCACAGTTATGTTAAGTTATCCATTCCATCCCATTCTAGCAGTTGTAGGATGATGACCGGGCCCTCGCTGCTCACCCAAGGGACACCTGCCGGACGAGGTACCTTCACTCTTCTCAGTTCCGGTCCCATTCACGTCGTTAATATGAAAATTATATCTATTCATTTTACACTCAAAGACGTTGGTTTGTTTAAGGTTTTCCTTCCCTAGTATTTTTATCGAAACACCAACTCTAGGAGTACTGCCAACCAGAGCTAAAGATCTACTCCTGACCATAAGACACAGCTACATTCCGCCAGACGTCAACCTGGTATTTACAACTGCCGTTGGTTTAATGTTCTGAGTATTCCTTCTCATAGGACGATTGCCAACCAAGGCTTACAACCTCGTCCTGACCAGAAAGACAAATGGCACAGCCTAAACTCCGCCGGTCATCAACCCGGTATTTCATGGCCTCGGAGTAGGCTAGCAGGTGCTACACCTTGCCTAAGGGTGACCTGGAGGTAGTTGTGGCAAAGGGTAACTTCATTCGCCCACGTCGAAACTCTACATCCGGATGCAGTTTATCATCATACCCAGGACGTTTATTATTATTATTATTATTATTATTATTATATTTTCTTTCTTTGCTTTTTGACTTGTAAGTTAAGATCAAACACCGGGCTACTACCAGTAGCCTAGGGTGAGTGAAATTGGAAGTTATTGTTTTCATTATTTTGAAATTGAAGTTTTTCAGGAGAAAGGAACGAATAATTTTTCTATCATATAATAGAACAATTCACGAACAATGTACTTCTTCGTACTGCAGGGACAGGCACAAATAACAAGACTAATCACAAACATTGATTATGAATTTTCAACGTGACATACAGAAAGTAGACTAAACAAACAAAACGAAACAAAAACAAAACAAAACCAAAATTGATTCACTAAACAAACATTGCTAGAACTTCACGAACATTAAATATATTTTTAACACACAAAAAGGAAATGGTTTGGTTTCAGATGGTTTAGTTTCAAATGGTCTGCTTTACATACTCAATGCTCTTCTTAGTAGATGTGCCGTTCTATTTAAAACTATCTTTTGTATCTCATATAAGGAGGGGGTTCCTGGGCTTTTCTCTAACAGTTGTTTTGCTCCCTTTTTATCATGCCTAGTGCACCTACCACTACTGGTATTGTGGTCGTTTTGAGGTGCCACATTTTTTGGATCTCTATCTCCAAATCTTTGTATTTGGAGAGTTTCTCAAACACTTTGGCAGATACATTTCTATCTGACGGCACACTCATGTCAATCAGGAGACAGGTGTTGTTTTTCTTGTCTTTGATGACAATGTCAGGTCGATTGGCCTGAATAGTGCGGTCAGTGTGAATTGGGAAATCCCACAAGATTGTGCAATTTTCTCCTTCTGTTACTGGTTCAGGGTGGTGTTCGTACCACTTACAGGTATTGGTATCAATATCAAAGTGTTGGCAGATTTTCCAGTGAAGATACTGACCAACCCTGTCGTGTCGATTTTTGTACTCTACCGGTGTTAAGATAGAGCAGCCCGAGACTAGATGGTCAATCGTCTCTACTTTATCATCACAGAACCTGCACGTTGCGTCGGCGCCATTATGTAAAACATTAGCCTGGTAATTTCGCGTGAATAAGCTTTGGTCTTGCGCAGCAAGAATAAAACCTTCAGTTTCCCCTTTCAGTCCAGAGCTCGAGAGCCACTGATAGGTTGCGATTTTATCTACATCAGCGTTATTGGCTCGAGTCGTAAATTGTCCATGGAGAGGTTTCTCTTGCCACTTAGATTCAAGCTGTTTCAAACCAGTCTTTTTTGCTAATTTTTTAGCCTTACGAGCACACTCTGTCGGTGTTATTAGATTGTCTATTTCAGTATCAATATTTAGCTCATGAGAAAATCTTTCAGATTCCTTCACAACAGAGTGGAGAGTCTTCGAATTTTCATGTAAATTCACTAGTTGCAGCATCCAATCGTTTGTTGTATCTAGGTATTTACATAATCCTATTGTGCTTGTTTTATAACTTAGTTCTAGTTGGATCATTCCCCTTCCTCCATCTTTTCTTGGAATATATAAACGATCTACATCTGATTTTGGGTGATGCATTCTATGACAAGTAAATTGTTTTCTTATTTTCGTATCCAACTTTTTCAGGTCACTCAAATTCCAGTTAATGATATTAAAGCTATACGTTACTACGGGTATTGCAAGTGTATTAATAGCCGTTATTCTATTCTTAGAGTTTAGTTCGGTCTTCATAATCATTCTTACTCTGCGTATGCATTCTTTCCTAATTTTCTCTTTCATCTTGGCATGTTGTATACCATCTCCTTCATTAACTCCAAGATATTTATAAGTGCCCTCTTGGTCCAATTCCTTAATTATGGTGTCCTCATCTAATACTAAATTGTCGGTCTTGACTAACTTACCGCGTTCAAAGGAAGCTTTAGCACATTTATCTAAACCGAACTCCATCCCAATGTCATCGCTAAATGCCTTTACTGTTTTCACTAGTCCTTTAAGCTCTCCATCATTGCTGGCATAAAGCTTCAAATCATCCAAGTAAAAAAGATGATTTATTTTTCGATCGTTGAACTTATAACCATATCCTGTATTGTTTAGAAGTTCTGAGAGAGGTATGAGGCTCATGCAAAAAAGAAGAGGAGAGAGGGAGTCACCCTGGAAAATTCCACGTTTGATTTGCATCCCATTAGAAGACAAAATACCATTAGAATGGGAGAGGAGGAGATTAGTTTTCCATAGTGACATCGAATTGCGGAGAAAGTTGATCAACATAGGAGAGATTTTGAATATTTCGAGACATTTAAAGATCCATGAGTGTGGGACGCTATCGAAAGCTTTCTTGTAATCAATTCAAGTGTTATGTAGATTTTTATGCTTAGCCTTTGAGTTCTCTAGGATCATCTTGTTGATAAGTAATTGGTCTTTACACCCATATGACCCATTCCGGCAACCTTTTTGTTCTTTTGGAAAGATATCATGATCATCCAAATGTGAATATGTTCTTTCAGAAAGTATTGACGTTAACAATTTATAAGAAGTAGTTAAGCATGTAATCGGTCGGTAGTTTTTTGAGTTCGCAGTATCATTTGTTTTCGGAAGCAAGTAGGTTGTACCTAGAAAACCATTCAGGTATTGGTTCAGGTTCTGAAACTAGTTTATTTAGACATTTAGCAAGTTTCGAATGCATGAAATACAAAGTATCCAACCAAAAATTGGGAACTTGGTCTACGCCTGGCGATTTCCATTTATATGAATTTTAAGTGCTCTACTGATCTCTTCCACACTAATATTTTTCCATTCCTGTTCTTCTACATCGCTCGCCCTGTTCTCAACATCTTTCAACCATTCAGCATTTTCGTTATGTCTTTTCTCATTTCCCCAAATCGTTTTCCAAAAATCACAACAATACATCCCTGCAGTCAGGAATACTTTAAATGGCTCAAAAGAACTGGAGTGGAAATATAAACAACAAAGCCATACGAAACTACTACTACTACTACTACTAGTAGTAGTAGTAGTAGTAGTAGTAGTAGTAGTAGTAGTAGTAGTAGTAGTAGTAGTAGTAGTAGTAGTAGTAGTAGTAGTAGTGGTGGTGGTAGTATTACCAATATTATCATTATTATTATTATGTAGAAAACCAGAAAGATTATATTTTTTATTTCCTACTTCAATAAAAATTGCAAACTGACATTCTTACTTATTGTTTTAAGATTTTAAAGCTTTTCTAGAGGCAAAAACGAAACTAGACTTTTGTATTGATTTAGTAATGATTGTCTAACAAGTAAATAATTTTGCTGATTTTCCCCTTTTTCTGGCTGGTTGTTCCTTCCTCTATTATTATAACTTTGTAACGTGTTTACATTCTTGCATAAATATGTGTTGTCCTTTATGAAATCTCAGTTCTACTTAATGATGGGAATGACGATCGAGAATATAATTATATGTCACATAAATACATATTTGGTTAAGGAACATTACCATACTTGACAAAGAAACTCCTCTCTTGGTATTTTCATGTGATACAAAAAGACGAGAATCATGAAAATATAAAAACTTGGAAGGGAAAGGAAACAGCTCAAGAGGTATACGTCAGATAAAATGGATAGATAAGCCTTAAGATGATATTTAAAAGAGAAGGCTGAGCTAGAAACAGCCCAATATCAAAGATTACTGATTTTTTCAACTCCCATGGTGCAAAAAGGAAAGCATTGATAACTTTATTTAATGAGATAGTATTTTGCGATCACATGTTTTTTGTATAAGTTGAGCATTTCCTTTCTACCTAAGATAATAATAACTTGTAACAATGTTTGTTTTATTCATTATATTTTTGCAAAGAAAAAATCTGCGCCAGGATTTACACTAAAATTTTAAAAGATGAGGGTCATTTAATGAATAAATTCATGGATTTAAGTTGAGAAGAGCATATTTTGCAAACCGATCAGTTACTTTTTTTGCAAAAGTTAATTTTAATGTCTGGCATAATTTTTAAAACGTTAATAGATACAAGAATAAAGCTTTGATCCTGACAGAGGTTCAACAACGAAATAGAGAAATGATCAGAAATAACCTTTCTTTCCTCTGGTAAAAATGAATCTATAATTTACATCCATTGTAAAAACCTGAAACTCAAGTTTAAAATATATAAAGTGGCACTGATGGAAAGATCAATATAATTAAAACATACGTGAGCTTTAGGGAGAAAAAGCTGGGTCATGTGATGTTGTAGCTCAAATCATGCAAGTGATGATTCACTTTGGTCTGAGTATCAAGATAACACTTGTCTTCCTCACACAACAGGACTGATAGAGTTTGGGGGCAAGTACAAGACTCCACTGACATACCTGTAGCTGTAAAACACTCTTCAGTCACGAAGGTAAAGTCAAGATAAGTGAACGTCGGGGAACGTAATGAAAATGTGAGATTGGCGGAAAACTTAAACTTAACATTCTGACTTTAAAAAATATACTTTCTATATACACCCAATAATCTTTTAAATGATCTCCTTTAACCAATATCTACTCTTAGATATCTTTACATCTTTACAAAAGCATTGTATTTAAAACAAGATCCAGGTCTGGCGCTGAAATCCACCCACTCGTTGAGGTGTTTAATTGCTGTGTTGCAGATCAACTCATCCGAATGTTGTTCTGTAGTTCCTGTTATTTTGTTGCTCGTTTGTTGTTTTTTCGGATTGCTTATGTGTTTTGTAAGACAAAGTTGAAAGTTTCTGTTGTTGGTTATTAAATAAAACATCGACTTGGAAAGAGAGAGAGAGAAACATCTCAAGTTATCCCAATGGTCTACTTTTCACGATTTCTGATGTTCGATTTGCACCCGAAGATTTGGTTGCCAATGCGAAAATGTATTAGTTGTTTTTTTCTCATCAAAGTTCATTTTTGAAATACGAGAACAAGAAATCCAGGGCTCTAGATGAAGGTAACTTACTTCAAAAAAATACTTGAACACATTAATTCTCACTCCTATTCTCCCTCTCTCTCTCTCTCTCTCTCTCTCTCTCTCTCTCTCTC
>RDPX01000019.1:2170036-2193219 GCA_003991215.1 Morbakka virulenta
ACTGATGGGTTGCCTTTTCATCAACATCAGCATATTTGCTTCGCGTCACAAACTGTCCTTGGAGAGGTTTATCTTGCCACTTACGTTCTAACTATTTAAGTCCCAAATCTTTTGCTTTTCATTTTGTCTTCTTTGCTATGGCTGTGGGTGCATATTCTTCATTTTCAATCTCCTATTCCAATTCTCTAAAGAATTTATTCAATTGTTTAGAAATGTTGGAAACCAGGGACCTATGAGAAAACATTTGGAACAGTGTGGTACCACCTTGAGTGAGGATAATGTAGAATACTTAGCATCCACATCTAGAGGGGAATACAATTTGATAACTCTAGAAGCTTTGTGGATCAGGGAACTGAACCCTCCAATTAACACCAAAGACGAATACAGAAGCAGGACACTGACAATTAAGTTGTACTCAGTGTCCACTGATCACTTTTTAATGTTATCTGTATTGTTCTTTTTGTTATGTAGTTAGTTTAGATAGTATATGACCTTCGTTATATTTTATATTTGTAGAATGATTGTCTGATGATGCCATAAAGGCGAAAGTACTCACAAAATGTGTCGTTGGCTCTTACTTATTTACTTGTTTAGAAATAGAGTGAAGCCATTTCGAATTTTCGTGAGAATGTTGTAGATTGAAAGTTGTAGCATCCAATCATCACTGTTTCTAAGGTATTCAGCGAGTCCAGCAGTAGATGTTTTGTAGGAGAGCTCGAGCTGGTTCATGTCTCGTCCTCTTTTGTTTCTTGGTACATACAGCCTTTAGATATATGATTTTGGATGGTGCATTCTATTACACGTTTATTATTTCCTTATCTTTGTATGTTACCTTTTAATCTGACTCATATTCCAATTAATAACATTAAAAATATCAGTATCAAATGGTATTGCTAGTGTATTGACGCAGTAATCTGGTTCTTGGAGTTTAGTTCTGTTTTCATAATTGATCTCACCCTTCGCAAACACTCTTTTCTAAATTTTCCGTTCATAGTAGCATGTTGTATGCTATCCTCCTTGTTCAATCCTAGATATTTTTACGTACTTTCCTGTTCAAGTTCTTTTATCACCGTTACATCGTCTAAAACAACATTCTCAGTACTAACCAACTTTACTTGATTAAAATTGCTTTTGTACACTTATCTGGCCCAAACTCCATTCTGATGTCATCACCGAACAACTTGACACTTCTCTATAATCCTTGAAGTTCACCATCATTATGAGCGTACAATTTTAAGTCATCCATGTCAAAGAGGTGGCTTATTTTTCTATCGTTGATCTTACACCCATAGCCTGTATCATTCAGAATCTTTGAAAGAGGAATGAATGCAAGGCAGAAAAAAAGGGGAAAGGTTCCTTGAAAGATTCCATACTTAATTTTCATGTTTTTTGAAGTGAGTTTTCCGCTCTTATGACAGAAGCTAAGATTTGTTACCCAAAAAGTCATACCAGTTGTCAGAAATTAATAAGTACTGATCATGCTTTGTATATTTCTAAAGTTCTCAATATCAATGAGTGTGGAACACTATCGAAAGCCTTCTTGTAGTCAATCCAGGCTGTACTTAAGTTCTTCTGTTTTGAGTGAGTCTTCTCTAGAATAATTAACGAGCAATTGGTCTTTACACCCATAGGAACCCTTGCGACAACCATTTGGTTCAGTAGGAAAGATATTTTGTTCTTCTAGGTGTTTATATGTTCTTTCTGTAAGAATAGAGGTCCAGAGTTTATAGGTAGTGGAAAGGCAGGTCATAGGTCAATAATTCATTGGGTTGTCAGTTTCGGGATTTTTTCGCTAGGAGATAGGTTGGTTGTGCCCTGGCAGAGCCATGTTGGTGTTTGATCCGGGTTTATTGTAATGGTATTATGGTTTAATGCTAATTTGGAGTGTAAGGAGGGAAGTGCATTACGCCAAAAGTTATGTAATTTGTCAATTCCAGGGGACTTCCATTTGTGTGACTTTATAATTGCTTCTTGTACTTCTTTAATCTTTATATTTTCTCATCCCTGTTTTTGTAATTCCTGGTTATCATCCTCTAGTTTTCTTATACAATCAGCATTCTCATTGTAAGCCTCATCATTTCCCCAGATAGACTTCAAAAATTCTATCTTTCGATTGTACTTTTTCTACGAATATAGAATCTTTGCCAACTTCACTGTAGAATTTTTTACTGTCCGATTCACATAAGTTATTCTGTCTGAAAAATTCATTACGTTTATAGAATCCACGTAATCTTTGAGACCTGACCGTCAGCCTGCGACTGCCAGAAACAGAACCACTTTGCGGATTGGAACATGGAATGTACGTACTTTGTACCAAGCAGGGAGACTAGCAAATGTGAAGTTGGAAATGGAAAGGCTGAATATGAATCTGCTCGGTTTGTGTGAAACAAGATGGACTGACACAGGATGTTTCGACATAGAATGTAATGGTATTATGGTTTAATGCTAATTTGGAGTGTAAGGAGGGAAGTGCATTACGCCAAAAGTTATGTAATTTGTCAATTCCAGGGGACTTCCATTTGTGTGACTTTATAATTGCTTCTTGTACTTCTTTAATCTTTATATTTTCTCATCCCTGTTTTTGTAATTCCTGGTTATCATCCTCTAGTTTTCTTATACAATCAGCATTCTCATTGTAAGCCTCATCATTTCCCCAGATAGACTTCAAAAATTCTATCTTTCGATTGTACTTTTTCTACGAATATAGAATCCTTGCCAACTTCACTGTAGAATTTTTTACTGTCCGATTCACATAAGTTATTCTGTCTGAAAAATTCATTACGTTTATAGAATCCACGTAATCTTTGGGCTTTGACTTGACGTTTCTGTTTGGATTCTTCCTTTATGGTGGGGATTTGTTCCCTGTCTTCAATTTTGTACTTTCTCAGTACTTTCCTTGCTTTCCTGGATCTTATTTCTCTATCAGCTTATAATGCCTCCAACAGAGAAATTTCTCTCCTACAACTTTCTATTTCCTTTCCTTCCTTCATTTGCCATTTTGGCTGACTGCTTTTCCTGATATTCTTCTTCTTCCTTTATGTCTTGAGTCAACATTTTTCTTAAACGACTTTCCCTGTTGCATAAACTAGTGGATTAAGTTCAGTAAGATCAGGATCTATTTCATTATTGAATCGATTGGCAGAGGCGTTTGCTATTTCAAAAATGGTCTTATATTTGTGTGTATGTCTCAGTTTTAATAAAGGCTCCCTTTCAGACATAGGAGTATGCATTACTTCAGACAGTTCCTCAATAATAGCATTCTTCATACCTAGTAAACCGTCTGCGTTAACCACAGTTCCATCCCAACTGGCTTCCTCATTTACCGCACCCAAACCTCCACCACCATTTAGACAGCCATTAATTAATGCTACTATTTGCTAATGAAGCGCTATAGGTATTTAACCGAGTACCCGTGGGCGCCATCTAGGCCTGGGGACCTCCATTTGGACAGGTTCTTAGACTGTTTTCTCAACATTCTATAGTTATTGGAAGATTAATTTGTTTAATGCTCATTCTTTTAATTTCAAACTCTATTTCTTCACGCCACTCAGCCTCATCATTATGCTTAATATCCTTTTTCTAGACCGTCTTCCAAAAAAGTAGCAGTAGCTTCTGCTTCTCGTGATTCAGCATTACCCCTTTCAACATCTTCTAGCTGTTCAAAAAATTTACTCTAGTTGTTTTGTTAAAATTTATTTTGTTGGTATTGATCATTTCTAATATATTTTCATCTTTCATTATTGGTGCTTTAAAGCTTCCCCAACTCTCCTTTTCTAGTTTCCAGCCCTTTATCTTGCCTTTTATCTTTTCTATTCTATTAAAATCCTTTCTTGGTTGATAAACTTTCGACCCTACCCTCTTTTTCCAACCAGGTTCAAGCTGTTTTTTCCTGTTCTTAAAAGACTTTAATCTCGATTGCTTTTGAACAACATTTTCTGCTTCTTTTATGATATTATTGCATTCTAAAAGAGAATTTACTTAGAACTTAGGGATGATACATTTTACCTTCGATGTGAATATTTTCATTTCCTTTCAGTCAAGAAACCTGAGATTTATTGGATTTTCAAGTGTAGGCATTTTAACCTCTTCCCCTAAGATGCTAAAATTTCGTTAGTATCCATCATTTAGGTATTTAATGTTCTGAACTACGACCAAAAACTCATTATCACAAATAAGTTCTTTTTGGATTTCATGTAGACTATTAGAGAGGTCGATTGTTTAAGAGTTGGTTTTTTTCCTTTACTTTGGCCTAATTTTCAGCTTCTTCAATATCTCAAGATTCAATAACCATTTGTTTCTTTTAATAATTATAGCTTTCCCTGGTAATTTTTAAGCATTATTTTTCTATAACTGCATTTAGACAGAGGCTGTACTCTTATAAAATCATTACTGTCATTACTTTGTTTAATTCTTTAGTCAATTTCATCTTGGCAGTAGTATGATGACGGTCGAGCATGGGCAAGACACCTACCGGATGTAGCACTTTCGCATGAAATTCCTGTGCTATTTTCTTCTTTATTTTTGACCTTGTTTAGATTCATTTTCAGTCATAAAGGAAATTGCATTGCAGAAGGTTCTCCTTCCGTAGTATTTTTGTTGTGACACTATGACTAGGAATGCTACAAACCAACGCTTAAGTCCTCCTGGTCATGAGACAGACTTAACCCCGCCAGACGACAACTCGGTACCTCTTAATCTCGAGGAGAGCTAACAGGCACTAAACCTCGCTTAGGGGTGACGCGAAATTAGTTATGGCAAAAGTTAGTTCCATTCACCCTCATATTTATTACTATTTATTGTCATTATTTACTTTATTATTATTTATTATTACTATTTGTTTACAAAATGATTGCTGTGTTAAACTTTAAAACATCAATTATATTCTGAGCTATAATATTATTATTTAATAATATAAGGAAATTTAAAAAATGAATTCATGCATCACGTATAATTAAACTTTTAAACCATATATTTATAATAACATTCAAATATCAAGTTAATTTTTCATTTATACCCTCATGGTAAAGTGCGTTTTAGGAAAATGGTAAAGCAGATTTAGTTCATTTATTTCTAATTTTTAGTTTTGAAATATGAAAATTGAAAAAAAATGAAAATGAAAAATCTGAAAAAATGACTTTGAACTTTTCTTCTGATGCCACCAACAGTATTGATACCACCTTTAATGCTTCCTCCAGTGTCCTTGCGATATATTTTTTGTTTTTGTTTTCCAGAGTAACAGCATCATAACCAAGAACAGGATCTTTGATGCCAGTCCTTTCATACTCCATTTGTTGTGGTATAAAGGAATAACATATTGTTTTATTTGTTGTTATGATCATCTTCGTATATTTTTGATATTAGCAATATATTAATAGATTAGGTATTTATAAAATAATTTTTGATTAACTTTTTGTTGTACCTTGTGCCATTATGTGAAAAGGGCTTTATCACTTCCTAATATACTTTCCTTTATATAATATTTCAATAATCCAATAAATGCAATAATACCCACATAACACACATTCCAAGCATGTTTTTTAACTATCATAGATATAGTTGACATCTAATTTGTGAAATATTTGAACGATATTATTTGGAAAATTAAGACAAACAAAATCGAAATACTGGATCAGAAAAGGTTCGACCAGCAATCCACGCCAGTGAGTATCGCATCGTCGGTAATCATCAAGATCAATCACATTTAATATGCAAACCCTCTTTTATACGTAGTTGGTACTGAGTGCTTGCATAATCTAAAATGGAAAATCAACTACCATTATTGCAAGCTCTTTTGCAGTCTAAAGAGGCATTTATATGTTGATAAATGTGCGAATTTTTGTCCTTGTAAATGGAAAAAACCGGCATTAAATATTCAGTTGTATTGTTACATAGGACAGTTGTTTGTTTCGTGTCTTTGTTCTGCGTTATCTCTTGTGTATTGTTACATACGCTCTGTAACACTGAATTATGATATTTTGGTTAGTATAAAAAGCCTTGATATTTCTTGTACATTTTATATACTACATTCTGAAGAAAGTATGTGAATACCGAAACATGTTAATAATGAAAAGGTTAAAAACTATCGTGTTTTTTATGAAATGTTTATCTATATTTGTGCTGAATCGCAATTTTGGAAATTGTAATATATATATATTTCTTTTTAAATAATATTCTATTTATATATATTCTAATATATTCGATATTACTCAACGATTTTTCAACAAAAGCTGGTTTTAAAATAACGTTCCGAGTTGGGGGATATTGTTGGTAGGTGAGATTTTGCCTAGGAGAAGTCCTTTTCCTATTATCTTTTTAAAGGTTTTTGGAAGTTTTTTTCTTGTACTTTTATTTGCCTTTTGCACCCAACTAACTAAAGGAGGAAGTTGATATGGCACTGACATACCAAATAGGGACGGTTTTGTCATCCAGCAGCTGTTTTTGATTTTCTATTTTGGAGGCCATAACCTCTTGGTTTTCTATTCTGAACTCCTTTGTCACTCGGAGCATTAATTAGCATCAGAATTCCAATGCTTGTGATCAGAGTGCCAAGGAATCCATCTTTTTGCTTTTTAGTAGGATTAATTGTGAAATCCTTTCCATTATTCATAGCATCGATAAGCTCTTTTTTCTGTTTCTTTGTTAAATAAGACCATGTGGGACTAATTGATCGACTTTGCTTGGAGGACTGAGAAAGCCACCACACTGATGTCCTTTTCCAATAACCTTGTCAATACCAAAGGATACTAATGCTTGCACAAAACCAGTTGTTAGCTCAGATAGTACTTTGAAAGCTAGTTTTGTTCCCACTAGTAGCAATTTAGTATCCAAACTCATTATAGAAGTGCAAAGGCTTCCATTTTTTTCTAACAACACGAGTGACCTGAGATTTTGAAATTTTTAAGTCAACGCCTTTACTTGCAGATTTCGCTCTTTCAATCCGTTTAATCTGTGATTTTGTAAGGAGTACTTCATCTGGTCCATTTAATTCACTATTTGATAACCTCAAAGTAATAGGAGTCTTTCAACTAATCCTTTAGCTAGTTTTTTTTATTATCACTACAGGATAGGCTGTAAGCATGATATTCAGTGATTTATGATTCATTTATTTAAGCTCAAAGGTTACCATTGCTTCAAATGACTCCATTATTACCAAGATCAACGCGTAATTCGCCTTCATACAAAACAAGAACAAAATATAACATGATTTGCTGGAAGAGTGTTTGTTACTCCATAACGAAGTGTTAACTGAATAGAGTTACCTAATCTTCGTTGTTAAAGGTAAGATTAAATAGATGATACTGTGCAATGATTGAAACGATGATAGGTCAGAGAAATGATCATTTTCAAGCACACAGAACGCTCTTTTATACTCAATCAGGTGTTCATATACCCTAAAGAGTTAAGTGTTCGGATGAAGTGGGATTTGTTGATAAAACGTAGATAAAACGTGCTATTGTTTAATTCTAGGTGAGCAAAAATAAAAGAGATTTTGGTATCATTGGCTCCAACAATGTTATATGTGTCAAGCCTGAAGAAAGGTCCTTGTTGTGAGTTCATTTTTGTTTCGCTGAGAGTCCAAATACAACCATGCTTTGGTTTTCTGATAGATATTCCAATTTTGAATACAACTGATCGCGGTTGAGTATTTAAGGTCACAATTCCTTCCCGGTTGTAACTCCATATGTGTGGGATGAGATAGCTTCCTAGATATAGCTTTAAACCATTTGAATTAAAGGTTATTTTTTGAACCCATAACACAAAGTTTTTTAGCATTCTTAGCATCTGTTAAATCTTTTCTAAAAATAAAATAAAATGGTTGTCATCTTCTATATAAATATGAAAATACCAAATTATGATTGTAATAAAAAAGTAGAGACAAAACAAAAGCCAAAATAACTTTTTAAATGAAGAATACCGAATCCTAGTTTGTGGAGTATCGCGTTGAGGAAATCCTAATACTCTTATGCATATGCTAAGAGCGACTCTCTTTTTTTGATAAAATTGTATTCCATACATTGAATCCTCACTAAGATACCGAATCCTAGTTTGTGGAGCATCGCAATGAATGCGGAAAGCCTAATACTCTTATGCATATGTTAAGAGCAACTCTCTTTCTTTCATAAAATTGTATTCCATACATTGAATCCTAACCAAGATACCGAATCCTAGTTTGTGGAGCATCCCAATGCCGAAAGCCTAATATTTCAATGCATATGCTAAGAGCGACTCTCATTTTTTGATAAAATTGTATTCTATACCCTGAATCCTCACCAAGATACCAAATCCTAGTTTATGGAGCATCCCAATGAATGCGGAAAGCCTAATGTTCCTATGCATATGCTAAGAGCAACTCTCTTTCTTTGATAAAATTGTATTCCATACATTGAATCCTAACCAAGATACCGAATCCTAGTTTGTGGAGCATCGCAATGAATGCGGAAAGCCTAATATTTCATGCATATGCTAAGAGCGACTCTCTTTTTTTGATAAAATTGTATTTCATACATTGAATCCTAACCAAGATACCGAATCCTAGTTTGTGGAGCATCGCAATGAATGCGGAAAGCCTAATATTTCATGCATATGCTAAGAGCGACTCTCTTTTTTTGATAAAATTGTATTTCATACATTGAATCCTAACCAAGATACCGAATCCTAGTTTGTGGAGCATCGCAATGAATGCGGAAAGCCTAATATTTCAATGCATATGCTAAGAGCGACTCTCTTTTTTTGATAAAATTGTATTTCATACATTGAATCCTAACCAAGATACCGAATCCTAGTTTGTAGAGCATCGCAATGAATGCGGAAAGCCTAATATTCCTATGCATATGCTAAGAGCGACTCTCTTTTTTTGATAAAATTGTATTTCATACATTGAATCCACATCAAGATAAAACAGAAGATATACAAATATAGACGGATGACATGTCCTCAAAAGTTGGTTATAACGTATTAGAAATTAAAGAACTTGATGAAATAATGGATTCCAATGAATACCCAGATGAGAATAGAAAGATGTTATATTCGACGATATGATCAATGGTCCAGAAAAGGTTCAAAATAAGATACCCAATCATTTCACTGATGGAAGAGACAATATATCACCAATTTATCTGACTCAGAGTTGTTATCAAACGTGTCTATTTCGTGGGCCCAAAAAGAGTAAGTTTGTAAAGTAGCGAATTAGTGCGGTTGATTTCCATGAAATAATAGATAGACTACCCAAATCAAAGGCTGGTTGGACACCAGGACGGTACAAGTATATGGATGGGTCCGTATTATACTGAACAGTTGGAGTATGATAAAAGTACTGAAGAGGTAACCAAATGGCATTTACAGCCTTACATTGACGTTGACAAAAGAGCAGCACGTCACAGTATTTGCTATAATATGGGAAAAACTAAATGGAAATGCGATAACAAAATGGTTGATTTGCTATATAAGATCCCTTATGATGAAATGCCAAATTGGGTATGCTAGCTGAAAATGTTATCAATACTAAACAATAGCTAGGTCTTGGTATCCAAAAAAATAACCAGAAAAAGCCATTGAGTGAAGAAAACTGCCTAGAAATACTACCTGACGAAACACATACACTTATAAAACCAAATTTGACTCTACGGCGAGTTATAGATGAGATTGGGGCAGTTGATCAAGTTGAAATCCAACAGTTTAGCATATGAAATAAAGCCTGTAAATCTCTTTTCATGGTAACTGACATATTCAGCAATTATGGTTTGATTATACCATTTTTGAAAAAAAGAAGGAACATCCATAACAAATGTTTTTAATGATATATTCAAGGATGGGAAATTTTTATGGAACCGCAAAGAAAAAATATTTTACAATAAAGATGTTAAAGATTTTTTGAAAAAACTTGATTTAAACTTACATTCAGTCAAAAATGAAGAAAAATCTTCGGTTGTTGAAAAATTCAACTGAACAATGAAGAACAAAATGTGGAAGCAGTTCATTGAAGAAGATAATACAATACATCTTGATGTGCTACCTAAACTATTGAAACATTACAATAACACGAAACACAGTTCAATACGAATGACAACAGTAGACGTATCCAATAAAAAGAATGAAAGAACAGTTTACTTTAATCTATATGGTGATATGGAACCAGTAAAATAGAAACCGAAATTAAAACAAGGTGATGATGTCAAAATCGCTGACAAGGAAGACCTCATTTACATCAAGTGATTGCCTACGCTCCAAAGATGGGGAAATCCTGGTTGACCAAGAGAACATACTTAAAAGATGGGTTGAATACATAGGAGATTTCTTTCACGACACAAGAGGCGGGAAACGTGACATCAGGAAAGAAATGCCTGGCATCAAAAGTCAGAACCGCACTAAGAAAGATGATGAAGAACAAAGCCAGAGGCTAAGACGACATTGTTGTAGAAATGGCTACAGGACTTGGTAAGAAAGGTGTAGACATCCTAACTAAGATCACCAATAACATCTACGACTCTGGTGAGCTCCCTGAGGATCTGTGTAAATCAATCTTCGTCACTCTACCAAAAAAGCTGCTGCAATTGGCTGTGAGTTTTTCCACACAATTAGTCTGATGAGCCACATCACCAAAATAATATTGCACGTCCTGTTGGCAAGATCACGGAAAACTTTACGAACCGAGATCGGCAGAGAATAATTCGGCTTTGTAGAAAATTCAGGCACGTGTAATGGAATCTTCACCCTGAGAATGCTAACTGAGAGAGCTATAGAAGTACAGAAAGACCTGTTTGTATGCTTCATCGACTTCACCAAGACCTTTGATAAATTCCGCCATGAAGCCTTGTTTAAACTTTTGCAACAACTAAACATACATGGAAAAGACATCAGACTTATGCGGAACCTCTGCCTCATCAAAGCGCAGCGGTGCGAGTAGATAGCAACATCAGTGAATACACCAAGATAGAAAGAGGTGTGAGACAAGGGTGTGTGTACTCGCCCGATCTCTTCAACATCTATAGCGAATATATTATGAGAGAGCTCGAGGACCATCCTGGGTACCACGTGGGGAAGGGGGCTACAATTTTAATAATCTTCGCTATGCTGATGATGCGGTACTAACTGCAGATAGTGGGGCTAAACTACAGACCCTTCTCCACACAGTCGTTGAGGCCAGTTGAACTAAGGGGCTCTCAATCAATATAAAAAAGACCGAATACATGGTGATCAGCAAGTAATAATACGTAAGGCCATTAATAAGATTCAAAATTGGACAAGAAGAAATAAATCAGGTGCCAAGCTTCAAATATTTGGGAAGTTTAATTACTGAAGATGGGAGATGTGACCAAGAAATCAAAAAACGGATAGGGATGGCAAAAGAATGTTTGGACGGAAGGGCAAGTTTTTGAGGAACAAGACGCTGCTCCTAAATACCAGAAAAAGACTCTTGGCTTGCTATGTGATACCAATACTAACTTAAGGAAGCGAGTGCTGGACCATATCAAAATCGATGGAGAAAGGCTCGAAGCAACAGAGATGTGGTTCCACAGGTACATGCTAGGTAGTTCATGGACAGAAAAGAAAAGCAACAGCAATGTACTACAAGAAGCAGACGCAAAGCGATCACTGATGAAGACTATCCGACAAGAACAGCTTCGGTTCTTAGGACATGTCCTAAGAAAAGGTAGACTCAAAAACCTAACATTGACAGGGAACATAGAAGGCAAGAGAAGCAGGGATAGACAGAGAATGGCATACTTGAGAAGCCTAAGCGAGGTAACAGGAAAGGCTACCATAACTCTGCTTAGAAATGCAGCAGACCGAAAGAAGTGGAAGATCATGATCGCCCAAGTCCTAGAAGGATATGGCACCTAGACAGACAGATGATGTTTGAATATCTAAATATAAACAAAATGTGTTTGACAGGGTTTATACACCAAACTGAACTGAGGAGATATTCATGATTGATAAGGTCCAACACACAAATCCAATAACCTATCGGTTACGAGATTTAAACAACCTGGAGATAAAAGAAAGTTTTACTGAGCCTGAACTATTGTAGGCAAAACAGGATGTTTTCCGTGTTGTTAAAATCATTCGGAGAGAATATAAGAAGAAACAAGCTTTGGTGAAGTGGAAAGGATATTGCGGTGATTTTAACGTTTGGATTCAATTGAAAGATTTAAACGATATAAACGTGTTTTGAAAATGAATTGCTTATTATTAATACAGCGAAACCTCTCTAATCGAGAACCTCAGAAATCGGGAAACCCGGCAAATCGGGACGAAATCCCAGGGAACGAAATTTTTTCTTTATATTTTACCTCGCCAATCGGGACAAACGACCCGGGAAATCTGGACGATTTTGTCCCAGGTTGCTACCTATTTCAACATTTTAAAAACAATTTTCTCAAATTTCCCACGCAAGCGTGTCATAAGCAATGCAATTAACACAGTTGCCGTTACAAGCAGGGGAGATGTCATCATTGTGGTCTCCTATGAAAGTGTGAAACCAGTCTCGCCTGTGTTCAATGAGCTGCGAAGGGGTGGAGCTATTTTCATTAGCAACACAATGGACGGCCTATTGTTTGACCAAGACAGGCAGAGCGCTTAATGCGAGAGAGACTCGTATGTACCTTGTTATGTGTTAAATTTCAATGGGCAGAGATTAAGTCCGTTTAGAAAACAATGTATGGTGGTTTTGTTTACGCCGTTGACATGTGCCCATGGTTTCTATTGTTTATCTAAAGTGCAACGCCGAAATCTCTACTGACCTCAGAAATCGGAAAGCCCGGATAATCGGGACGATTTTGCCGGTGACGGAGGTTTCCCGATTAGAGCGTTTCAACTGTATATGGAAAAACAAAAAAACAAACGAATGAATGAGTTTGCATTGTGTTTGCAACAATCACATTTATTAATATGAATAGAATATGTGGCCAACAGATTAAACCAACCATTAAACCATTTATATAATTTCAAAAAAATTAGATAACATTTAATAAATGTGTGCTGTTTTTTTACTATTTGAAAAAAAATATGATTGCTTCTGGCTGTTTATTAAAGATTTTGGTATGAGGTTACTTAAAAACTATTTTACGTTTTGTTACAACTCAGACAAACGTATCTCTTACGTTTCCGCTTCTATTCGGCTTTTCCTTTTTTCTTCATCTAATAATCTTTGATGTTTCTTACCAGATTTTATATAATTCCAAAACATATATATTTTTTTTGATTTACTCAGATTTATATAAATAACCATCCATTTCCAATTTTCCAGTTTTACATTTTAATACCTTCCCAAACCATTTTTACAATACCTGCGTGGATACCAAGTTATTGTTACACAGCGTACAAATTGTTGTAATGTAAAACTTCTTGGGCATCAAGATTAGTGGCTTTCACACCTTTTTTCGTGATTTTTAGCAACAAATGTATAATCAAGATCTTTTGCTGGTTTCTTACAATTTTGTTGATTTGTAACAAGCTGAAAATGACATAGTCTTTTATCATCCTTTATGTTATTGGTGTGGTCCGTCACTTTTCCTTCTGGTATTGCACCGTAAAAATATTCCCCAGAAATGATGAATATAACAGTTTTTGTTTTTTCTAACAAATTTTCATATATGACTTATAATTTAACCATTCTGTTTTTAAATCCTTTTACGGGTAATTTTATAATAATATTTATAACATCGTCTGGAGATCATTGCTACCATGCAAGCTGGCAAATCGATTTCTTTGGCGCCACAGTTGAAAGTATACTGCTCTATGGATCAGAAACATGGAACCAGACAAGAAAATTAGAAAAGGAAATTAATGGTTGCTACACTCGTATGCTTCGATACATTGAGAACGTCAATTGGAAGCAACATGTTACAAACAAAGAATTATACGGAAGCCTACCCAAAGTCACCGATATCATTAGAGTACGCCGACTTCGCCTCGCAGGACACTGTTCCAGAAGTGCAGAGCCTGCAGGGTTGTGGAAACCGCCCCATGGTTATAGAAATGTCGGCTGACCTACACTGGACTGTGCTACCCTACTTCAGAAAGACACAGGTCTTCCAATACCCGATCTCCAGAAATCGATGAAAAAAGAGACTTGTGGGGAATGATGATCATGAATTCGGGTGCGCCCGATTGATGATAATGATGATGATGATGATGATGATGATGATCTATAATGTTGTCATCATTATCCAACGCATAAAAGTCATAAATGGGATGAACATGATAAACGCAATTGTTTACTGAAATTTTACTCAAATATATAGATAACATAATTATTCAAAATACTTTAGTATAAAAGAAGGCTCAAAGAGTTATTCTGTACGAATAGTATACAATGAAGAGAAATAAATTTATAGAGATCAATGGTATAGATATGAATAAGAACGATGCTAAGAAACTCGGTTAATTAGAAGTTATCAATTGGCTTTTGAAGCCAAATAAAACAAAACTTGTGGTAGATGGTAAACCAAGGAAGCCTCATAAAACAAGTGAGAGGGATAAGATGAATCATAACATACCCGTGATTTACAAGTTTGAAAATTTGTTTAATGATAACCTATTTCCAAATTTTGTGATAGTAAGTAACCCAATTGAAGGATCAATGGATAGACTTTATAAAAGGAACGAAGATCTTGACGAGAAGATAAACATTACAAACAACAGGTGTAAGACTTGTTGAAAAAATAGATACACACATACAGTAGTAAAAAGCATTCAGTAACACAAAATTATCCAAAGATATCTATTTCAGTCGATGGATTTCGAAAAGATAAACTAAAAAACTATTATTATTCTTAATCGACTTTCTGCTGCTCCCTTTTGGAGTCGCCACAGCGGATCAGTCTTCTCCATTTTCCACGGTCTTCTGGATCCTCCTTTTGATCCTGCTGCTCTCATATCCTCTGCTATCATATCCATGTATCTCCTCCTTGGTCTTCTTTACTTTCTTCTTCCTGGCACATGCATGTCCAACATTCTCCTAACAACATATTCTTCGTCTCTCCTAGTCCCATCTACAAACCACCTGAGCCTTGCTTCTCGTTGCTTGTCCCTCAATCTCCTAACATGAGTGGTACCCCTTATATATTCATTCCGAATGCTGTCTAGCCGCCTAACCCCGAGTGACCACCGGAGCATCCGACGTTCTGCAATTTCTAGCTCAGTTTCTTGCTTTTGGGTTGTTGCCACTGATTCAAGTCCATACAGTAATGCTGGTCTTGCTGATGTCTTGTAAACTTTTCCTTTTACTTCAGGAAATAGCCTTCTGTCCCACAGCACTCCCGTTATTTTTCTCCATCAAGTCCATCCAGCCTGTGCTCACTTTCTCACCTCCCTGTTGCAGTCTCCGTCACTCTGCACGGTAGATCCTAGGTATTTGAAGTCTTCAACTCTTTTTAATTCCATTCCTTTCATTGGATTTCATCCTCCTTTCTCCAGTTCAAGATCAGGTATTCTAAAAAAGCTATTAACAAACGTAAAATATATAATAAAACCTTTATAAAACTATTCGAATCAAAATTGAATGACAGGGATTATAAAACGAAGATGGCATCAATATCAGTTGATGTTGTTATTATTGTTTATGGTGTGAGAGGATCAAATACTGATGTTGACCGGTTCAACATCCCAATTTTGAAAGTTCTCCAAACAATTCTTCTTGTCCATGAGAAAAATGTAAAAATTTTATAGAGAGTTACGGACCATACTTTTTAGAAATACCAATGAATTTATATAAACGTGATGTATGTCAATTTGTATTATTCACTTTATTGAAATCAAATATCCCAATCTTATCAGGCCAGTACATAACACCCACAGGTTGCATAATTATGGAACTTCTTACGATATATGTTTGACAACTTTGCAGAAAGTGAAGCCTAAAAGGTTGACAATAGCTACATTGGAGAACTAGAATAAAAGAAGTAATTGCTTCACTTGCACTGTTTATGAAGATGCCATGTGCTCTTGGACATCTGGATTGGTTAAAGGTAAAAACGTAACGGTAGATCATTATAATAGTGTTTATCTGATAAGAGAAGAAAAGGTCAATCATATTTTCAGGCCATACTAGTTTCAATCGGTTTGTTCTTTCAGAGGGAATTCTCAAGTGTATTCAACTAATAGAAGCATGTCATAGGGAAGATAGTGTATTGTATGGTTACAACACAGACAGATTATTTAAAACAAATCCAAAATTTTGTTTCAGAAGTAATAGGGATATAAAACTTAGTACAAAAAGAATTGTTTAAGTGTATGTCACAGAGAGTATATTGGTCTACGTTGAAAAACACTATTCAGATAACTTAAATATTCAGAACGATCAAGCTGAAAGCGGTAATGGTGTTATTTAAAACGACCTAGCTGGAATAGGTAAAAGAACCAGACTCTGTAAAATGGTACAAAAAGCAAAAAACCCGATCGTGTTAACATTCACACACAAGGCAATTGAAAATGTCAAGAGCAGGGTTAGAAAAATGGATTACTTTTGCAAATGGAATAATATAGATATCAACAGTCTCAAGGACAAGATAATTTTCATTGAGGAGTTCAGTATAGTACCGAACTAGTGGATGACATTGATTTATAAACCATTTACGTTTTTCAACATCAAAATACAGATGTACAACAAGAAGAGAAGATAGATGTGAATGAAATGAAAATGTTGAGGTTTGCCATGGGAAAGACCAGACGGGACAAGATCCAAAATGAGACAGTAAGGGGTCAGCTGGGAGCGAATGCTAGGTTGGGAGAAAAAGCGAGAGAAGCAAGACTGAGACGGTTTGGTCATGTCATGAGGCGGGAAGAGGAGTACGTTGGAAATAGGGTGATAAAAATGCAGCCTTTGGGGAAAAGAAAGTAAGGACGTCCAAAAAGAAGATCCTTCGATTCCGTCAAGGAGGATATGGAAATGTTTGCCCTGTCAGCGGCAGACACTGCTGACAGAGGGAAATAGCGAAAGAAAGTCCGCTGTGGCAACCCCATTTAAATGGGAGAAGCCAAAAGGAAGAAGAAGAAGATCAAAATATAAATGTATGGTGATCTCAACCAATGCGAGCCTGTTAAAGGGGAAGGCAAAAAATATTTTGACTCTCCAGACTTGAAAACGGTTCGTGAAATGTGGTCACGAGTCGAAACTCTTGATATCGAGAGAAATCATATCGATACGACAACCATAAGATAGATGTTGACCAAATTTTAGAAACATTTAAAGGCTGAACCAA
Source organism: Morbakka virulenta (assembly GCA_003991215.1). NCBI lineage: Eukaryota > Metazoa > Cnidaria > Cubozoa > Carybdeida > Carukiidae > Morbakka > Morbakka virulenta. The sequence continues at coordinate 2,187,238 of RDPX01000019.1, forward strand.
ACTTCCTACCAATTGATAAGAAACTATGTAAAAATATAGGGTTTTTTAATTCAACTAAGATACTAGTAAATAATTATTTTTGTTTTATTTTTACGTCGAATGGAGAAAATATTAGGGGTGTAGTAGTCAACAGAGGTATCTTTCAAGGGGATAGCTCATCGCCATTACTCTTTGTGCTAAGTATGCCGTGGACTCTAAGGAAAGTGAAGGCAGTTTATTACTGAGGAAAGAAAGAGTTAAGTGTAAATCACCTGCTCTTCATGGATGACCTGAAACTGTACGGTAAGAGTGAAGAACAGATTGATTCACTTGTGTAGACTGTACACACATTCAGCACAGATATTGGAATGGAATTTGGGATTCGAAAGTGTGTTGTGCTAGTAGTATTGAAGAGGGGGGAAATGGTGAAATGTGATGGTATAGAACTCCCAAAAGATGAAATTATGAAGGAAGTTGAACAGAACGGATATACCTATCTCTGGGGTAGTAGAACTTGATAAAATAAACGAAAAGGTTTTTTTTAATTCAACTAGGATACTAGTAAATAATTATTTTTGTCGAGAATATACCAAGGTAATATATATAAAAAAGTGAAATTAAAATACGAAAACGAGAAAGAAGCTTTTAAATATCGTGAAACCCTGTCAGTAATTTATATTTATTTGTAAATATTGTTTATTCCTATAGATAAAAGAAAAGAAAGTGTAGTAAATACATAAATCGGTTATCAAAACACCCATTGCTTGCTATTCTATATCTTAGGAATCGAGGTATGAGATCTGCTTTAATGCAATTATCAAGAAACTTGATGCGAAGAGTGTTGACCTGTAATTTCTCAAACGTTTTTTTTTGGATCGGAGGAATACTCCTGTCACATCCACAATTAAATCTAAGGTCTTGAAGCTCTACGGTCATACCAAACGCTGTACTCAGGGCGTAAGCAAAATCTGCCTGGAGGGAATGGTAGAAGGAAGAAGAAGTAGAGGAAAACAACCAAAACGATGGCGCGACAACATTAGCCATTGGACTGGACGACACCTGATGTCACTGAACACCGTAGTCAAAGGCAGAAATTTATGAAGACAGTTATCACATGTTGATGTGCAATCTGCCGAAGGTGGAGTAGGTGAATGATGATAAATACAGGCAAAGTATCATTTCGTCGTAGTTCAGTTGCCAGTAGGCGATACGGAGATCGTATTATTGTCAATAGTATAATGAAAGTAGTATCCGTGACACAATGGGTAATTGAGTATATTTCAATGCAGTTGCATCAGCAGCGGCAAAAAAATAATTATTTGTAAATATTGCTTACTCCTATGAATATGTGCTAGTCCTTGCTACCCAAAATATCAAGGATAAAAACATATTCAACACCATGGAATTTGTTCTAGGAAAAAATAAAAGGAAAAAGTATTTATGGTTAACAGTTTATCGTTAGATGAAAAAGAGTTTCCCAATTTTTTTCCCCCAGCATTTTCCGAAACTGTTTACAAATACCAATGTGCTGACATTGATAGACCATCATATACTATAATTGATGTCAATAAGATGGATTAAAAACAACAATATGCAGCTTTGAGCAGTAATACCCGATTTGATTGCAGTCATGTCAACAACAAAGAATTTTAAAAAATTAATCAGATTTAGAAATGGTTAATACATCCCATCATATACATCTGATGAATGCGTGAGCAAGAAACTCAGAGTTTTGTACTTTTATCAGAAATATTGAAATATAATTTTAACTGAAATAGTTAATAGCGAATTCGCCAGTCTAAATAAAAATACTGGGAGGATCTGCAAAGTGACATGTGAGAAAAAGATGATCTATGTAGCATCGATATGTGAGGATCTGGAAACTGGCCATAAATGGCATTTACCAAACAAAAAAAGCCAATTATCCACAAAAAAAGGCAAAAATCCTGAAATAGAACTAATTAACAAAAATCCTGAAATAAAACTAATTATTAATGCTCCAAGTAAAGACAAAAGGATTTTAGATAAAGTCGAAAACGGATACATAAAAGAATATGCAGAAAAATATAGCAAACCTTTGTTAAACATTAAATCGTATCAAATAAAGACCAAAAAATTGAATAAAATGTCAATATTGAAAATAAAAACAACAACAGGATAGAATAGTCAAACGTAAGGATAAAAAAAATATTTAGGGTATGCGGGTCATGGAGACCTAAGTGGATAGAAGCGTCTGCCCTGCATAGTCGTGGGCTGCCCTTGGGCAATCACAACACCCACTTGGCCTCCCCCATCAGGTTTACGATACGTACTGCTGCCTTGAAGGCCTTGGACGGCAAAAGGCTAAGGGAAAGGACCCTGACTGAAAACTACACCTGCTGCCTTGCAGGGAGGCTTTTGTGAGAGCCAAAGGCTGAGGGAGCAAACCCTGACAGAAAAACAACCCCTACTCATCATGATGAACACGACAAATAAAAACGAAACTAACAGCGTAAACGGGAGGGAAGGCCAAGCCAACCCTGTCGAACTCGGCAGGCCACCTGTGAAGAACCAGGTAGGAGCAGGTCGTCATCAAACTACTGGTTTAGATACGGAATTACCAACACATACTAGACGAGGGAGAGCGAAATGGAGTTGAGAAGACAACAACCAAGCAATTGAGTGCTACTTTCTGGCTAAGAGCGACCAGACGATGGGATACATGAAGAGAATGCTTCGAATATGGAGAGAACAGGGTGGGAGGAGTGACGTTGACAGTCGGAGATTATCAGATCAGGCCCGTGTGATCCAAAGGAATGGTTTGCTCTCTGAGCTGGAGATTGGAGAGATCAGGAGAAGAGTGACAGAACCATCTACAGAGGAAAGAGAGAAAGAAATAGACAAAGCTCTGATTGAGCATAGTCAAGAACCCGATGAAGTAGAAGCACTAGATGAGAGAGAAGTAACCGGAATGACTAATGAGTTGCCTGATGAATTGTCCGAAGAACAAGAGACCATTGTTGAGAGGGTTAAGTACATGTACAGAAGAAATGAAACAGAAAACATCAAAGTGCCAAACGTAAAAGGAACAGTGTCAAATAAACTACGCAAGGCAACCGAGAAGGTCGACATCGTGATAGCATCGTAATTAAGACCAGCACGATAGAGGAAACCAACAGATTGATATATGCTGCAGCAGTCATTGTTGGGGAAGAACTTGACAAACCACAACGGAAAAACACAAGGGATGATAAACCAACGTCGAAGTAACGATTAGAAAATAAGTGAAAAGACAGAGACAAGATCTGTCTAGACTGGAGGAAAGCACCAGAGCAAAGAACAAGCCACGGAAATATCTGGTGCAGAAATATCAACTAGGTGAAAAGTCAGTTGAAGAGGTCAAAGAAGTGCTGAAGCAAAGTATCATTGCGATGACAGCTAAGATTAGACGATAAGCTGATAGAACAACACAGTAGAGACAGAACAAACTATTTGAGAAAAGTCAGGAAAGATTCTATGAGATGTTTGAGGGAAAGGAACAGGCAGACGCCCAGCCAGAAGCAGAAGCTAAAATCGTTTGGACGAACATCTAGGAAAATTCATTGAATAATCAACAGGATGCAAGCTGTCTAAAAGAGATGAAGTAAGAGAATACCGGGATAGAAACCCGGGGAGAAGTTGAAATAACTATGGAGATGGTTCAAAAAGCGTGCAAGGACATGTCACCATGGAAAGCCCCTGGACCTGATGGCGTTCAAGGGTTTTTAATCAAGAGATTCACATCTCTTCATATGCGGATTGCAGAACAGCTGTGTGAAATAGTGAAAAGATCTAATGTACCATCTTGATGACAAAGGACAGGACTGTACTCATCCCCAAGGATCCAGTGAAAGGCAATTTACCATCCAATTTCCGCCCAATTACACGCTTGCCCATGATGTGGAAGCTGTTGACATCAATAATTAGCGACAAGATATATGAGCATCTGACTGAACAGGACCTGCTACCATAGGAGCAGAAGGCATGCACTAGAGGAAGAAGAGGAACAAAGGAACAAGTGATTATCGACAAGGCCGTGATGAAAGACAGTAAAGCGTGCTTGACCAGTCTAGCGATGGGATGGATCGACTACAAGAAAGCGTATGATATAGTGCCTCACTCGTGGATTGAAGAATGCTTGGCGATGTACAAAATAGACTCAAAGTTAAGAACGTTCATGACGAATATTATGCAAACCTGGAGGACAGTTCTAGAATGCAAAGGAGAAGAGCTTGGAGAAGTTAAGATCAGTAGAGGAAATTTCAAGGTGACTCTCTCTCACCACTTCTCTTCGTAATAGCTATGATACCACTGACATCAATACTGAAGAAGACACCACATAGATATGTTTTTAAGAACAATACAAAGATCAATCATCTCCTCTATATGGACGATCTAAAACTATTTGGTAAATCAAAGAAAGATGTTGAAACACTGATGAACACAGTACGGATGTTCAGTGAAGACATTGGGATGCAGTTCGGAATAGACAAGTGTGGCATCTCTGTACTCAAGAGGGTAAAGTTGGACAGTCAGAACAATGAAATCGTTCTGGGGAATCAGGAGAGTATATCATCACTTGATTCAAACAATTGCTACAAATTCCTGGGAATGTTAGAGCTTGATAATATCAAGCACAAGGACATGAAAGGCAGAATAGAAACAGAGTACTTAAGATGGCTACGTAAGATCTTGAAGTCTAAACTGAATTCTGGCAACCTGATTGAAGCAATCAACACCTGGGCTGTATCATTACTCAGATATAGAGGAGGAATTATAGACTGGAACTAGCAGGAACTGAAGAAAATGGACCGACGAACGAGAAAGTTACTGCATGGCTATGGGGTATTGCACCCAAGGGCGGATGTGGACCGCCTCTATGTGCGAAGAGCGGATGGCGGGAGAGGCCTGATGAGTATCCTAAAAACAGTCAAGTACGAAGATAAGAGCCTGATTACATACGTAAATGGCAAGAACACGAATATCATGACGACAATAGAGCAGTACATCAGGAGGCAGATTGAAGATAACAGGAAATTATTCAGGGAGAAAAAGAGAGAGAAACGCAAAGCAGGATGGCATAGCAAGTTTTTCCATGGACAGCATGTGAGATAGACGAAAGAATTTTCAGCTCAGAAAAATTGCTTGCAATGGCTAAAGAGAGGGAGTTTGAAGTGACAGACAGAGAGTTTACTCGTTGCAGCCCAGGACCAAGCATTGAATACCAACAAAAGAAAAGAAAAAATAGAGCATAACAGAGTCAGCTTTGTATAGGATGTACAAGACCAGGGATGAGACTGTTTCGCATATCATCAGTGAATGCAGAAAACTGGCCCAAACTGAATACAAGGCAAGGCATGACAAAGTTGCAGGCGCAGTGCATTGGAGCCTCTGTAAGCTGCACGGACTACCTTATACTAAGGCTTGGTACGACCACAGAGCAGAAAAGGTTGTTGAAAATGAAGAAGTGAAGCTTCTGTGGGACTTTAATGTCTACGTCGATAAGCAAATAGAAGCGAGAAAACCTGACATCATTGTGGTAAGGAAGAAACTCAATGAGTGCATCATTATTGAGATTTAAGAACGCTAGCAAAGGAAGATGAAAAGGTAGAGAAGTACCAAGAGCTGTCCCGAGAGATTTCTAGGTTGTGGAAAGTGAAGACAACTGTTGTGCCGATCATCATCGGTGTACTGGGGACAATTAAAGAATAATAATAATAATAATAATAATAATAGTAGTAATAATAATAGTAATAATAATAACAATGGTAGTTTGCACTAATCAAGGTAGTTTGCATTGGCTTGCCTATTTAAAATAAACAAAATTAAGTATTTTACTAACAAAATTATTAAAACGACAATAGTTCAGGGTTTGGCCATGGTTGGTTTCTACGACAGAAAACGTAGTTTGTGGTGCGAATGATTATATTGGAAAGTTTGGTTGAAAGAAAGCGCTCGTGTTTGTTGTCGATGTTCAAAGCGTTG
>RDPX01000019.1:2193277-2229609 GCA_003991215.1 Morbakka virulenta
TTGGAAAGTTTGGTGGAAAGAAAGCGCTCGTGTTTGTTGTCGATGTTCAAAGCGTTGCACATTTTACTGAACGTAATACAAGATTGACCGAATATACCTAAATAGCTCAAGGAGGGATCTACGCAACTAACTTTTGAAAAGTTGGAATGTAAATCACCAATCAAAGAACGATATTTTTCGTATTTGCGAGAAGCATTTTTATCCAGGTTTGTTTCATACCCACCGTCAATTCAAGAATGTATAACTGTTGTTGTGGAGTAACTAAGAGCAAATCAGGCCTCAAGGCATCTCCAGTTATAATTCATGGCGATAAGAATCAACAAACATCAGCGTATATTGTACAGCCTTCAAGAGATTTGAGAGCTTCTGCTAAAAATTGTAATGCTGATTTGTGTCGCCAAGTATATCGACCTTCCTGAAGATACTTTTTGCAGCCGGCGGCAATATGAAGAAGGGTATCTGGTTCAAAGCAGGAAGAACAACAAGACGATAGACTAAGTTTCCATTTAGATAGATTTTTACGAGTTGCAAGGGTGTTATTCAAATGACGAATGGTAAAGCTGAAAATATTTTTGGGCAGCTTTCTTTGAACTTCAGACCAAAACTTATATTTTGAAGTTGCGTTATCAAACAGAGGATCAGGGTTAAAAGGGTGTTCGGGTTCGTTAAAAGACGGTATCCATGATGGAATTGTAAAGTGTTTGTTAGGAATTGTAGATGAAAGTATTTTTGAAAAGTATTGGGTGCAACAGACTTTTGAGAAGGTAGGAAGTATTGCAGAGCTCTTTTGCAGCACACACTTTACGTAGCCCCAAACGTTTTTGGAGATGAAGTTATCGTGGTTAGATAAAGTGTGAATGTTATGGGAAGAAGTCAATTTTTGTCGAAGCAAATGGGAAACGTATTTGATTTCCATGACCGTTAAGTTGCTTTTTTTTAAAGTGATTTTAAGTCCTTTTTTAAATTGTTTACTTTGCGGTCTTGATATTTCCTTTGGTACCCTTTGTCGAAGTTCTTAATTTTAGTGCCATATGTACGTTTCAAGTATTCATAAATCAAATCGTTCAAAAATCTAATTACGGAGTCAATCGTCGAAGGTTTCAACTCAACAGATAGAAAACTCGATTGAAAATAGCTATTAGCAACTTCCCATTGTTCACTTGACTTTGGGAGTCGGATTCCCTTTTTAATTTCAAACTGTTCTCTGTTTGACAATACCGTTGTTGGTTCACTATTGTTTAAAATTTCTTCAGGTATTTGTTCAAACGTGTTTTCCTCAAAGCCTCTAATTACTATACAGTTTCGTTGATGAACTTTTAAACCTTTCAATCCTTTACACAGTTTTCCGCATGAACATTTAACCCCAGTTGTCACATTAGCGGGTATTACTGTCTTTATTGTTTCTCCTAATGAATGGTAAGTTAATTTCTCCATTAAGATTGCAAATGTTTTCCTGTAACTGTCTTTTACATCTCCAGATATGGCGTCCAAGCGATTGAAATTCCTTTCCACAGAAACTACAAACCACAAACAGTGTAAAAAAATATCAAAAACTCAACTCAAACAGTTTCCAATAAAATCCTTGTGCGATTGATATAAAATTGTACTTGTAATGTTTAAAAAACTAGGCAAAAATTATAATAATAACAAAGTTCAAATCCAGCATGACAGCCTGCACAGGGAGATGGTATTCACCTGCCAGACGAGAAAACTTAGCCCCGGCTGTGTGTGTGTGTGTGTGTGTGTGTGTAAGCTGCTGGAGACCAAGTGAGTAGGCTGCACCGGGAATATCTCTCCCAACTACAGGGGCGTCCAAGACGCACATTTCCTGGTTGGATTTTTAAAGAAATTTCTCCAAATCGACGACGAACCAGATTCAAAATCACATGAACGACGAGATCGATTTCTTCAATGGTACGGAAGAACAGCNGCTGCACCGGGAATATCTCTCCCAACTACAGGGGCGTCGAAGACGCACATTTCCTGGTTGGATTTTTAAAGAAATTTCTCCAAATCGACGACGAACCAGATTCAAAATCACATGAACGACGAGATCGATTTCTTCAATGGTACGGAAGAACAGCTTGAATCGAAGGCTATTCGTTACTAACTGGTCAGAAAAACCTGGCTAATCAGCATCCAGGCATCACCACGTGGAGGTTGCCTTCATGGACGCCCTAGCCCCGGCTACTGACCAGCAGCTTTAGAGGTTAAGCACCTTCTTCAATATGTTGGTGGTTCCAATGATGGTAGATGTTTGGAGTCCACCCAAGACATCAGGGGTGCCCAACTCTTTCTAACTGCGCTCCAACCGCTTCGTCACCACTCCTAAGCTTCCCACAACGAGTGGGACAACGCTGGTAGATACGCTGTGTAACTTCCGGGGTTTGTTGGGCCCAGGGAGAATACTAGTGACCTTTTCTTCTTCCTTAGCTGTCACATTTCGATCGGAAGGCACAGCAAAATCTACAACCAGCCATCTCTTCTCAGTCCGGTCAACAACAACAACATCCGAACGATTACTTTCCACCTGTTGCATTGATTCACTGATCTCTCCCACCAAACTTCAAACCTACCATCTTCACTCTTTCTAACTTTGTCAGGCACCTCTTCAAACCACTTCCCCGCACATTTCAACCCATACTTCTTGCACAGCTCCCAATATGTTCTTAATCCCATCCTATCATGTCGCCTATTGCACTCTTTCTGAGCCAGTACCTTACCCCCACAAGCAACATGCCAAACTGAGTCCGATTCCATTCCGCAGATGCGACACATAGGACCAACACCACCATCCTACGAGAAGGATCCAAAAAACCCCACCCCCTCTTGTTCATTTCGTTCACAATTCACTGCCTCACAAAAGCTCCGCTTTTGTTCCCCAGTGCTAAAACGAATGATAACATGACATGGCATCCACATATGGAATCGAAGCCTTCAAGTGTTGCGTTGTGGCGGAAAATGCCAAATGGAAAATAAATTTTAAAGGGGGTGAAAATGCAAAATGGATATCAGAAATTTATATACATTGCTTTGAAAAAATTGTGAAAAATTGTTTTGGCAGCCTATATAGTGTTAGGCTCACACTCGCTCTCTCCCTTCTGAATATCTTCACTCTCAGTTTTGTTTTTCTTAAGATTGCTCCGTACTGCCTCGTAGTACTTCTCTTTTCCTTTCCTCATCCTTTAGTCGATCCACACTGCGCGACTTTGGACGAAGTTTGATATTTGTCCTCACCAGATAATAGTCGCTCTTTGCAACTGCTGCTCTCTGTACCCATTAGTCAAGCACAAACGACTTTTGCTGTCCGCTGATCACAAGATGGTTGACTAGATTGTCAATTCTCCTATCTGCTGAAAATGGCTTAGAGTTCCCTTATGAAAGCCTTATTTTAGCCCGTTCAACTGCCAGAACTCGCATTGTCTGTGTTACAGACTTGAATGGTGGTTACTCTCCTGTATCTCGAGTTGAATCTAGCTTTTATAATCCTCTTGTTAACAGAGTTCCACTTGGCGAATGACTTTCCCGCTTGGTTGCTAATCATGGTGGGAACACCACCCTCATGCAGTTCTTCATTTCCAATGTAGACAAGTATCAGTCTCTTTGCAATGCCCTCTAACCTACTCCAATTCATCGGTCTTTATTTTTACCGAAAATGTCCAGTTCATGTCTCTTGCAAACTGTGATGCTGCTCCTCCACTGTACATCGTCCTCACATTACAGTGTCCAATGGTGAGGATCGTTTTCGGACTTACAAGAGATCTCGTCGCACGCTGAGCTTCCTTGCGGCTTTCACCCAGCGTCATTATCCCCTGTTCGATGATCCTAACTCCTCCCAGGTATTTTTGAGGAATACTGATGTCCTACCTTTCTGCAACTAGCTATTTACAGGTCGTCAGCCTTCTCCACAATCCCTAGCCTCGGGGACCCAAGGTTCTCTGTCAGGGTTTCTTCCCTACCACACGTGAACCAACAATGGTTTGGTCCACGTGTGGTATCCCCAATTCACCACCCAAGGGCACGCCTCTACGATGTGGAGCTCGAGCGCGAGGTGCCCTACTGGATAATAGGCTTAAAAATGGTTTTTGACTCGCAGGAAGTTCAAATTTACCCGTCCTTGTTTAAAAAACAAGCATGACAAACACCACCACCACCACCCCTCTCCATTGATACGCAAGTCGTTACTTCAGCTCTTCGTTCTAAGGTTACCTGGGAGTGGGTCCGAGGGTCTTGTGACAAAGAAAAGTGGAGGAGTCCTCTTTCTTTTCAGGAACGAAAATGGGGTGAAAAAATCATGACCTCAATCATGGCTCCGAAACACAAAACTGAACTTCCAGAGCAAGGATATCATTGAAATCGTCAAGAATCCTAACCGAAGCAAAGCCATATTTCAGCTACGTATGGCGTCCTGCAAGTCGCCGTACATTAAGAATGAAGACAAAATATGCAAGTAACTATATTGAGTGTAAATACTTTGGACAGGAAGTGACAGCCCTGCGGCTAGGGAGATCAGTGTAGAAATTTCAATTATAATATTGTAGGAATATATTGAGACTGCAGCCGATTACCACACAAACCAGACATTACTTTATGTTATTACTGGACCATAGTCTGCCCAAATTCGTACTGCTTGTCAATTCACCCCATTGAACGTCTGCATATCTCACTCTCACTGTCTGTCTGTCTCTCTCTCTCCATATATATGTATCCACAAGTCAAACCCTGTTACAGTCTGTTGTGTGAGTCATTCAATAAAGAAGTCAAATAGAAAGACAAAGGTTAATTCCTTTTTGCATGACTTCTACAGACTTCCTTAAAAACAGAAAAACTTCCCTTCATAATTTCCCAGTAGCTACAGAAAAAATGCAAAGGTAGATGTCGAGACTGCATTTTTTGGGGGTAAAGAACGAAATGAAACAACACTAAAAATAATAACAGAAGCTTCACTGTACTATTTAACTGGGTATGCTCGGTAAGAGTAAAATACAATTTTCGAACATTGAAAATTTCTCCTGGCAAATAATTCAACAAGTGAAGTTCTTTATCTCCCACATCTTTTCGTTTTCTGCAGGATACCAGATTTAATTCCTTTTCTCAACGTCATTTCAGCTATTTGTGTATGCACCAGTGATAACAATACGCGCCAAAGTCTAATGATTGGTATCAGTGAGCTCCAAACCTTTCTTATACCTACAGCCCCAAAGTTACCCCCAAAGCGCATTATCTTGATCCCAATAAGTATTGAACACATTAATTTTTTATAGTGTAGTATTTAACCTTCTGTACACCTTGCTGTTTTGTTACAGCAAACAAATATGTGAACAACCCCAGCCCCACCACCCCCACCTTCCCTGGTCATCACCCTTTGATGATTGAACCTCCTTAGCTATTGAATCAATCACTTTAGTGCGAATTTTCCGTGGGTCACACTAACATAGATATAAAAAATGATTTAAAAATGACGGCAGTTACCATTTCACAATTTTATGTATGTCATTAGTACTTGAACACTTAGCACTGAATTCACCAGATTCAAAATACAATTGAGTTTCTACAGTAAGTAGCTTAAGCAATTAAAGGCTACAAGTTTTGCAATGTATATTACTAGTTTACAAACCCCTTCCAACCAAAAGCCAGGCTAGGTATTTAGGCATTTTAACTACATTATATACAAAAAACCAACGAGACCAAAGATTTCGTGGACTAATAGCAAAGCAATAATAAGCAATAACTCGCATTTTAACAACTGTTCATTTTCCCTTTTAAACATTATCAAATATAAAGCGAGACCTTCACCACCAAATATCGATACAATGCAAGTGTATGACGAAGCAATAACGAGGCACCATTTCACGAAACTACAAACAAAAGCATCTGGTGTTGGAGTTGCACATTTTCCTCAATTGTGACCTGCAAATTTCAAACGACAGCTTACAGGAATTTCTAGCATTAAGTGACAGGCTACGCAATTTGATGAACACTGTAGTCGCTATTTACAGCATTTAAACACATCCAGGAAAAAAGTACGAACATTTTGCTTGGAAGATCGGTTAAGCTTTGTATTAATTAAACCTTATATTCTAAATACTAATGGTTTCCGTACTCAAACGTTTTCTATTTTTTCGTGGTTTAAATTTAGCATACACATGATCTGACAAATCACCGAGTTTAACGGTCCCGTCCTCTTTCTGTAATTTGAGGGGTTTCACACCAGTTGGTGAAGTTTCGACTAATATTTTCCTCAGCTGATCCGTTGCTGCTGAAATTCTATTCATCTCAGTTGCTGAAGACATTACATTATCTGGGGGGCTCGAAAGGTTTTCTTCAAGAAGCTGTACATCGCATAAATCTTGATCAATTGTCAATTCTCTTTTCGTGAAAGGTTCGCTAACTACCACCGCATCATCTGGTACGGGCTCTGGGGTTGCATAAACCAGAGTAGCAAATTCTTGAGGTGACTCCTCGATACGCGTACTGAGAAAATCGCAAGGTGTTAAACGAGATGGTGTATTATCGGTATTAGTATTCGTCATGTCTGATGTAGGAGTATTCAGCGGTGACATTGATGACACAACAGATGGTGTAGACAGAGATGTCGTCTCGGTACAATTCTGCAAAAATTGGAGTTTAAAGGAACCATCCGGCTGTTTTACAAGCAGAGCATTAAAGGGAGGAGTGACGACCTTTCCCTGCTGCTGCTGCTGCTGCTGCTGCAACGGGCGTTGAGGTGGAGAAACTGTGGTGTCATTCGAAGAGTTTGATAACTTTGGCGGGGAAGAACTTGATAACTTTGATGGGGAAGTGCTTGATAACTTTGGTGGGGAAGAGCTTGGTAACTTGGGTGGGGAAGAGCTTGATAACTTTGGTGGGGAAGAGCTTGATAACTTTGGTGGGGAAGAGCTTGATAACTTTGGTGGGGAAGAGCTTGATAACTTTGGTGGGGAAGANTGGTGGGGAAGAGGTTGATAACTTTGGTGGGGAAGAGCTTGATAACTTGGGTGGGGAAGAGCTTGGTAACTTGGGTGGGGAAGAGCTTGATAACTTGGGTGGGGAAGGGCTTGATAACTTTGGTGTTTTCTTGTCCAATGATGGCCGCGCGTTGTCAGTCTGTGATACAGGTGTTGATATAGTACCTGCTTTTATAACATCAGCAGCATCCTGAATTGTAGTTTTCGTTTGACTGGTTAAGGGACTAGTAACTACAAAAGAAAAAGCAGTGGAATTACGTGAAGTAATTGATAATGAAGATATTTCTGGCGTCTGATTAACTTGTGATTGCAAAATGTCTGATTTAGGACTGTCTTCTGTATCTTTTGATATATCTAAGCTACTCGTTGACTCTTTTTCCTCTCGGTACTTCTATCTGCAAACACTTCTGTGTTGTGGCTTTCCATAGGCGTACAGTAATCAGAATATGCAATTTTCCACGTGTTTTCGTTAGTTCTTACTATCTTAAGTTTGTTATGTCTAGTTCTAAGGCGTGTATTATAGCAGTGAATGTTTGGACTAGTTGGAGTCATTTTAACATCACTATCACTATCACCCTCGAAAACCGAGTCCCGTTCTGTACTTTCTGTTCCTGACTCTGAGGATGAAGAGTAGTCCAACCGTCTTTTTTTCCTAAGCCGGCGAATACTTTTCTTTAGACGCGCTCTTGAACGATACAGTTCCCTCTCTTTCTCTCTTAATTGTGCTATTGTAACCATAGTATCTGTTACACTCCCTCTTGATGCGGCAGTAACTGGTGGCGTATTTAACTCCGTCACAGTTCCACAACTCGATTGGATGGCTTCACCGTTGGTGTCAGCTACCCCTGTTTCCCTCTTTAACGAAGGAGCAGTAGTATTGAAAAGAAAGTGAGTAGGCTTCCCAACTTTCAGGTTCAAAGTTTTACGATCAAGTGTGTTTAACTCTGTAGTCTTTGCAGGGGATATAGTTATGGGGGCACCCAACCTTATGTTACTTCCTGAAATCAACTGAGTAGCTGAAGCATTTACAATACCTACCGATTTCAGAGTACTCGATCCAGTGATTAAGTTATGAATAACTTGTGAGCCTATCTGTGGGGTAGCCTTTGGAGAAACGTGAGCCTGGCCAGATTTTACGGGAGAAAGAGGTATAATGATACTGTCTTTAGAAGACTTAGTGTGTAAAATAGGTTTTACAATTGTGCCCAGTGCCACCTGATGACTGATTGTGGGAGATGTGATCAGATTGCTATCTGTTTGATTTTTAGAAGACGATAACATTGCCGTGCTGCAAGGACTACAGGCAGTTCCTTTACTTTCCCGTGCTTCGCTACTACTCACAGTGAGTTTCGGTCTCAGCAATATTGGTGAGGATAAGGTCTTTGCAGGAGATCCAGAACTGTTTTTGTCCACAATTCCTGCCGGTTGGAGGACAACGAGCTGTGGAAATTTGTAAGAGCTTTGGAGGTCAGCAGGCATTGGCAATATTTTTTTTAGCTTGCTAGCATTTAAAGATTGTGGTGGTATGGTAATTTTAATAACGTTTTTCTGCCCACTTACTGGAGTGATTCCAGTTTGTTGAATTCCTGACTGTGAACTCGCCGGGCTCTGGGATGAATTTCCAACACTTGACAGATTGGAACTCGGTGTGGATACCGTTGTGCTCGAGGGTAGAGTAGTGGATACTTTCGAAACTGAAGTTGTTGTTGCTTTTCCGACTGAACTTGGTAAAGACGTCTGAATAATTGTGTACTTTCGAGTGTCACTGGACGTGGGGATAAATGGACACAGGTAAGTGCGTCCTTGGAAGTTGACGGGGACATAGAGGGGCAATTTCCCATCCCCTGTTGGCGTGGAAGATGTAATGGTTGTTGCTTTGTTTGCATTTGGTGCTTGCGCGCATGCCGACGTTACATTAGACGACGTCACTGGAGAAGTCGTCACATGGGAAGATGCTACAGTACTCGTTACTATTTTCGTTGAAACTACATTTGAAGGACTTGATCTGGTTTCCGTCGATTCTTTCTTGATAGAATCCATCAGCTTAGCTGCTTTGGCCTGACTTCTGGTAACATTTTGCCGCAAAATAGTGCTCCCAGCCTGGCACAAACTCACTGATGATAACCTGGAGTCTGAGTATTTGCTATCCTCACTCAATGAATGTACAGGCTTTCCTGTGATAGGACCCTTAAAAACTGCTTGCACTTCTTTTCGGTGATTTTCGGAAATTCTGGCTTTTTCTCTTGTCAAAGGGATACGATAATAATCTTGTTCAACTTTGAGCTTGTCAAACAGATTACTTTCTTCCACGATGTTTGGGTGAGATGTTTTGATCCCACGGCGACTAGAAGATGAATTTTTTATCTGCATATCTTTGGTGCTTTTACCATCGCCTTCAAACTGTTGCAAGGCTTCTCTCTGTCTTTTAATAAAATCATCCCACCTCGTGGACTTAATTCGAGCCTTTTTGGACGCATCGACTTTGGAACTGTTTTCTCCACCTGACTTAACAGAAGTTAATTGCTTCCTTTGTTTTGACCTTCGTCTTTTTGTCAGCCAAATTTGGGATCTTGAACGCTTGCGAACCGTAGGAGGCTTAGGTTGCTTAGCTGTCGATGTATCATCAAGTGGTTTAGCTTCCTGGCTGCTTTCTTGGTTTACTTTCGTTTTCGATTTTACTTTGCTATCAGTCTGATTTGTAACTCTTGGCAAAAAGAAACTTCTTGACCGAAGAACTTTAATACTGCTACTGTCAAGAGACGGCTGTTCAAGGAAGTCGACTTTTCCTTTAAGGTTTGTCAGCTGTGAACGAGTCCGTGGTCTGGCAATACTAAAGGTAGTACTCTTAACATTAGGGCTGCCTTGATTTCGCAAGCTACGTCTCTGTAATTTTTTACTAGTATCTGAAAGGTTGTTATTCCTCTTTCTCAACAAGTTCGAAAACTTTGAGTTTGAAGAAGTAAATTTCTTGTTGCTATTTTTTAATCGCAAACCTGAGAGGTTACATTTTTTACAACCTTTGCAAAGATCGATAATAAATTCTAACTCCGATCCCTTTATTCCAAATTTCGACTTATTATTCTGACGTTTTTTATCGCTTTCCCACAACAATATCTTCCTGGTAGGTCTCCAGTTCAACAATTCATCGATTTCATCATCCAAAGGATCCCTTTTTGTGTTAGTCAAACATGATGCGCTTTCCTGTTTTATTTCAGTGAACGGCATAATAAAGCTCTCAGTTTTTGGTAAGTGACCAAGGTTATCCAATGATGGCCGTGACGCTTGCGAAAAATCGGAAGACAACTCCCTAAAAAACAAAATTGGAGAAAAATATTTAAAAATAAGCTCATAAATTGGTTGTTATCAAATTTTCTCTTTTAATTACTAATAGATGTCGGATTACTGCTGCTTCCCAAAAACATCAAATGTCAGTATCAATAAGATAAAAACTAATCTTTTATTCCATAGTCAACTTTCAAGTCCACGTTTACATCCAAAGTACTGGGCAATGCTACGCTACTTAACATTAAAATCACCTTAGCTATTTTAATGTTAGGAATATAATTATGGGCAGCGCCGAAAACGTTTCTGCCCTGTTAAGGGCAAAGTACTCCTCAAAACTGTATACTTTTTTCTTCTCTTGTTCTTCCCTGTTCGTTGGAAAAATCAAATTCAGGGCTGGTTACATCCATGCATAACTACCGTGGTTGACAGGCTGCACACCTGCACAATTTAATGTTTTCTATTTCTGCTGATATTGTGTTATCCTATTTAAGTCCATTGTTACGAAGGCAAGAATCTCTACTTCCTACCTCTGTTGTTAGGTCTCCCTTCCCCCTCTCTCTCCCTTTTTGTCTTTCTTCCCCCCCCTCTCTCTCTCTCTCTTTCTTGGTCACAACCCCACACCCATGCACCCCCTACCTCTACTATTTTCGGAAAACCTTCTATGTAAGCGTGCTTTAAAAACCATATGATTTGAATACTTTTATGTCTAAGGTTTAAGTCTTATCTCCTGACTTAACCTTGTCCTTTTTTCTTTCTTCCCCAGCCATATTTCATACACCTAGTGGTATTATGGCTTGTATGGTTCTTAACAAAAATTATGGTATACTTTAATAGTAGTCTCAAATTACTTACACTTAAGATTTCAATACCCATTTTTTTCACAGAACTATACAAAAGCTGCTTATAACAAAATCCAAGTAGGATCAGACACAACCAATTTAATCTTTTACCTGTCCTTAATAATAACTGTCACCACAGAAAAAAAATCATACATGAAGAACTTCATAAACACAAACTAAAATTGATACAATGAACTACTATTTCCTGGAGAAAATACTCACTCCTCGTCAACGTTTTCTTGTTTGACTGACACCAAATCAGTGTGACCATAATCCAATGTCAGGTCCAAGCAACCAGCAACAAGTCTGGCTTCAACTTCATCCACAACATCATAATAACTGTCAGCACCCATTGCAGAGCTTTCTTCCCCAAACAGTTTAGCATCCATCGACTTTACATTACACACTGAAAGACCTTTGGTCATCCTCTTAATAGAGAACTGAGTGCAAGCAAGTACCCATCAGAGAGTAAATTAAAACAGTTTCACATTTCAAGTATCTCATCCAAATATTGAAGGTATCTCATTCCTCGACAACAACGTAGTGGCACTAGAAAAACAAACAAACAAAAACACACTACCAAATGATTTTGCAAAAAATCAAATCTACACAACACAATGGTATTCACTTTTTCACTCTTGGTTACTATCATATTATACCTCTGACATAAAATATAGCCTGCATCAAGAGTATTGCATAGTTATAAATGCAATATGGGTTAATTGAAGTTGGTATACAAATATAGATCGAACGACCAGATTTTAGCAAAACTTAAACCATCTATAACTGATCTGGGGTATAGTTGCATTGTTTACAAACAAGTAACTCCTCAATACCAGTAACCTAGGAAGACGAATGATATGAAGTTTATAAGTTCATATTAATTGACATAATCTAAGCGCATTATTAACAATTCAAAAATTGTTCACTGAATTTCACACTATCTTTAAAGAATATGACAAGAACTAAGGCAATTATGGATCAGTGTGTCATATACAAAGCTGGCCTTTTTGGTGAAGAAACTGGAACTCCATTACAAGTACTGGTCACCAAAAACACGAACTGCTAGCAGTATTAAGGTTGAACATTGCCAAAAACTTTGACAGG
This sequence comes from Morbakka virulenta, assembly GCA_003991215.1. NCBI lineage: Eukaryota > Metazoa > Cnidaria > Cubozoa > Carybdeida > Carukiidae > Morbakka > Morbakka virulenta. The sequence continues at coordinate 2,205,477 of RDPX01000019.1, forward strand.
TAAATTTACATGGGCAAAAATGATGGCCATCTTAGCCAACACATCAATTCAACCAATCAGTATTTGTGTCAGTTTCAAGAAACGTTTTCTGAAAGTATTTGAAAGTAAGGTTAATGCTGAATAAATGACACAGATAACTGTGCAAAAACAAGATTGTGTATAGTCTTTAAGTTTGTACAACTCTGTGTGAGGGAGGGAGTGTGTGTGTGTGAGTGTGTGTGTGTGTGTGAGAGAGAGAGACAGACCGACAGACAGTCAGGCAGTACTGAGTTTCACGGTCCCTCATGAACATTTGATCAAGGTCAGTGAATATGTTGATTAAGTTCTTCATTGTTCTATAAGCATGAAAAATGTTAAGCTTTCTTGGTGGGTGTTGGAGTTTTTATAAAAAATATTGTAAGCATTGGGCATTCAAGATTTTTGTCTCTTTATTTATCACCTTCAATTTAAAAAGGCCACTGCAGTACAACTTTTAGTTGTTCTATCAAACTCCACTACAATTTTAATAGTTTTATTTCATGCAACATTTACTCTTTAATTCAATAACAACCAGCAACAAGAGATAAATATTTTCTATGCCAACGAGAAATTCCAGGCTTTTTTCAGGGCAAATGAATTCATCCCTCTCCTGAACTGCTCAGCCATTTAGTAGCTGTTAGCATGCAAAACGAGATTAGCCAACTGAAAATATCCCTTCTGTTTTTGGGAATAACGTTATGTTTAAAACCTGTGACATGAAAGCTCTATCAGCTTTAGATGCCTCAAAAATCTGTACAGACTTTACCTAAAAATGTGTGTGGCACTGAGAAAAAATCTGCTTGTTTTTCCCTCACTGTTCCTGTGTACCTTTTTACACTGACTATGAGTAGAGAGAGCTGAGGTGTACAAATAAATGAACAAATTACATTGTAAAAACTTTCAGAGCTATTTTAATGTTATGATCAATAATAGGAGAAACTGAATTAAGCTTCTTTAATGCCAACTGTGAAGCTTGAATGTTACGAGAAGAGCTTTAGGTACTCTGATGCCAAAGCATTTAATGACTTAAGAGTTGAATCTCCAGATGCAAAGACAAAAGGAGGCTTTTCAAAACACTTAGAATAAATAATATGCTTTTACTTCTTACTTTAACCAACTACAATCATCACTTATAACTTTTTTCCTTAATTTCTTTGTAAATTTTCACACAGGCTTCCCTCTCCTTGATTTGTATTCCTTTTGTCACTTTCCCATGCAGATTAATAGGAAAACAGAAACTTTACATATATTATGACAATAAAGTATGTAAATTTTTGAATGGTTTTATCCTGTACAAATATGTAAAACGGATGTAAAACCGAATATGATGATGATGATGAACATAATAATAACAATAATAATAATAATAAAGCCTAAAAAAAGTTTGTTTAAATGGTTCCTTGGCATTACAAGATTGTCAGTCAGTTGTTTCAGAAGAAAACTATGTCACAAACCAGCTTAATGTCACTCTTACCTATCAAAAATGAATAAAATCTATCTAATATAACACTCGACAAAACTCACATAAATAAACACACATTTGCACTACTCTGACGACTAAATATCTAAATCCAATCCAGATCCAACAAAAAAAAGCTATGCCAACAAAAAATATTCTACACCTACCCACATCAACAAAATAAACACAAAATTTGAACTGTTGTGAATGCAGATCATTTTGGATATTAGCCAAACCAATAAAAATCAAGACACCTTCCCAAAATAATTACACACCAATAACCACCCAAATACTACATGTGTAGTGTTATAGGCCCTAAACACCTCAACCCCACCCACACTTCATAAAAGCAAAGCATTGTTCATGCAAAATACTACCACAACAAATAACTCCAAAATGAAAAATACATATTCAGATTACTGCACCCATCATAATCCCACACACATCTATTCACAAAGTGCTTTAAAAGTAAAAAATAATAACTTATCAAAACAAATATGCATATTTACACTATCNAAAAATCAAGACACCTTCCCAAAATAATTACACACCAATAACCACCCAAATACTACATGTGTAGTGTTATAGGCCCTAAACACCTCAACCCCACCCACACTTCATAAAAGCAAAGCATTGTTCATGCAAAATACTACCACAACAAATAACTCCAAAATGAAAAATACATATTCAGATTACTGCACCCATCATAATCCCACACACATCTATTCACAAAGTGCTTTAAAAGTAAAAAATAATAACTTATCAAAACAAATATGCATATTTACACTATCATTGGCCCTAAAACAGCCAAATCCCATCCAAACACTTGCAACATGAGGAGCCATGGCTTAATGGTGAGTGCAACTGCACCATAACCAAGAGTTCCAGGTTTGATTTCCTGAGCAGGTGACTTTGGAAATTCACAAAAGAAAAAGCTATTGGTTGGCATCAGGAAAGGCATCCAGCCAAGAAATTCCTCACTGCCAAACCCAAGTCCCTATGAAGGATACCATCTGAGCCCCCAATTACTGGAACAAATTATCACAACATGTCTTATACGCTTTTTAAGTAATGTTATACAATTGATAATTTTCCCATTGTCAAGTTACTAAAGCTTTTAGGTACAACTCTTTTACACCACAACTCTGTGGTCCTACTTGGGGGCAGGGAGCAGGTTGCTGTAAGGTGCTACACTTATCTCATCTTTGTTGTGCTTCTTTTTTTCTGCTGGAACCTATATTTTTGTAGGAAATAGTATTAATGTGGTCACTGTACTGCAAATAATGGCATAATTCTTTTATTTATCTTGCTGTTGAATGGTTTCCCGTCCAAATATGCTTATTTTACTATTTAAATATGAAATCTTGTGTATGACAGTGTTATTCTATTTTAGGACTTTTAGCATCAACGTTTTGCACCCCTCTTGTGCTTCTTTTTCTGACTAATGCAAAAATTCATCTCACCAATCTAGGAGAGAGTTCAATCCTTACAATGTTTGTCAACTATATTGTTCTCCTCTTTAAGCTGAGTTTGGCTGGATAGGAAATTCATTGAATATATTATCCATTGGCTAACCTTACGATGGTGTGAAAGGATACTTCTTGCTATTTCAAACAGCAAGGTGATGACAATGTTACATGCTGAGACTGGACTACCATGATGTATTATTCCAAAACCTTTTAACATGAGTTGCTTTTCTGTAGATAGTAACAGAAATTATGGAATCTTATCCTCTTGTTGTCTTTACTAGAATATCAAGGAAGTACATTTCACATATTATTTACTCAACATTCTTCATATGTTTCAGCCTTTTAAATGAATTTCAGTCACTTGGTACTGTCAGCCAAGTATTTGTCAATCATTAGTTATTCTGACTAATGCTAAAAGAATGACATACTGGATGTTTCATGTATTATTATTATATCATTATTATAGATGCTATTATTTCACTTACTATTACACTGTTAGTTTTGTCCTTTAGATCTAGTTACAACTAATAACCATAGGTCTACTGGTTCTCTTCATTAGATATTACCTATCTTAAAGGCAAGTCAATATTTGTAATGTTTTAGATAATATTCTTGCTGTTCCAATAAGTGTCTGTTTTGATGTTTACACCAATTTATTTAAATCCATGTTTCTAATTTTTTGAAATAGTGTCCAGTGCACCAACAGCATATGAGCGACTTCAGCTTCCTTGGCTCACCTGAACAACCGGTCTCATTATTTTCACTATTCTTATCTTGATCTTGCCTTTCTGTTTTTTCTTGTCTCTGTTGTCTTCATTTAATATTCTTCACTTTATTACATCCAATTCCATGTTTGTCAACCAATTGTTCTTTCTTATTGCCCTAGCCTGATCCTTGACAATCTGCTGTCAAAAGTCTTTGATAGGTACTTCATTCTAATTGGTAGGTTTGCTTTTAAGCAGCACTCCATTATTATCACATTTATCATTCATTCCATTTTCTCCATGACTTTCCACAAGTAACTGGATGACGATTGGGCCTGTGCTAATATGCCACTGGACACCTGACAGGCAGGGGACCTTTAATTCAAGCTCTATTTATGTTTTAATCTTGAAAATATCCTTGATTCCTTTTTTATTCATAAGAGGTTGTATTTTAGGGTATACAACCACTGGTGTTTTTATCATGACACCATCACTAGGAGGGTTACCAACAAAAACTTAACAGTCTCCCCTACACATGGGATGGACTACCCCCTGTCAGGTGCCAACCAGTACTTCATGTTCTTGGGGAGAATTAACCAGTCCTACAGTTTGCTCAAGGGTAACCTGGAAGTAGTTGTAGAAAAAGGGTAGCCTCATTCTCTGATATCAAATCTCCAAGAGCCAGTTTCATGTCTTAAGTTTTAAACGTCTGAGTGAAAAAATTATGAATAAATATATTATTATTATTATTATTATTATTATTATTATTATTATTATTATCATCATCATCATTCTTAAATGGCTTTAGGCACTGGCTGATGGAATCAGCATTATCTATACCATTACCAATGGAATAACAATTACTTCCTTATCCCACAGATGTCCCTCTTTTTCCTCTTTCTTTCATTTCAACTCATGGTCTCAAAATGCTTAAAGGAGTAGAGAATGGAGAAAGCATTACTATAAAAAATGGATGGCATGTTTAGTTTTTTATGTAGGATTACATATTACTAAAGTAAAAAGACTACAAGCGGCATTTGCAATATCAACAGTCTGCAGTCTCACTGTCAGGCATCACAGACATAGTGTTTTTCATGGTACAAACAAAAAATGTTCTTCCCGTACATTGCTGGTGTGTCTTGGCATTGCCAACAAACATGTCTGGATTTTATTTTATTTTTATGATAACCAATACTTTCAAGCCCTTGCCTACCTTGATTTTTTTCCAGCCAGAGGAATTACTTCCAAGTCATGAAAGGAGGCATTTGGTTGAATACATGCTGAAACCTACATTGGCCAAGTCAAGTAATTTGTAATTACTTCACAAGTTTAAGTGACCCTAATGATCTACTTGGTGGGGTAGAGGCACATAAAACCTCTCAGCAAAATTCAGCATCATGTTTATCATGTCCTATTTCCCTAAACTAATGAATGCTTTTCATTATCCCAGAATAGTGCAGAAACTCCTGGTCTGATTTATTGATACTAGACATTCCCAATGTAATCCACCACAATAAAAGCTGTACTATGTTCTCCCTAAATCAATTCCTTTCACTAACTCATATGAAGGTGAATCATTTATATTGTTTATATTCATTCTAAATCATTCTTTAGGCAGATTATATGTTGTACGTTTGCCTCGTGATAAGATGTCATTGAACTGGTATAATTGATAGGCAGTCAAGTATTACTATGAAGCTACTACCACTCCAACATTGTGAATAATAGAGTGATGTTTTTTTACCCACATTAGTTATTTGGGTAGGACATAAAAGTTATTTCTACAATACTCTTTGAAAACCTTTTCATTCCTGTGTGACTATTACAGCCATTCCATTACTCATCAATTCCATTAAACAAACATTTAAAACTCTCAAAACACCACTTATTCATCTATTTACAAAAATAACTTTTTCACAGCTTTTCCAGTCATTTTATTCCTTTTTTAACATTGTATTTATTACAATGTCAAAGGCCTCCAACTCTGATGGGTATGTATCCCAAAAGCACATGTTTTGCATTCACCCAACATCTTTGTCAAGGTCACAGTCTTGTAATATTTGCCCATTAGCAATATTTATCCTTTAACTAGGTTACTCATACTTGACGTCAAAACCACTACTAGTGTCTGTTTCATTTTCTGGCTCACTACTTGGCTACTTGGCTCATCAGTAAGGACTGGTTTTTATAAAGACACTCATTAGCACAGTTTTAGGAATTTAAGTCCATATTTGTGCTGCTTGCTTTTCACATATTGCCAAAAATATTGGTGCCCATGTAACAGGGTGGACAGGCAGTCGTGCAAGAACGATAAGGATTCAAGGATTGCTCTGAGATCCCCTTTATTGAACTTTCACAAATACATGGAAAAATAAACGGGAACAACTAAACAGAATGCTGTTACCAATCTGTAACGTGCCTTCTTTAAACCAGTGCAGGCTCAGAAAACATTAACAACTGAATACCGATTCTTAGCTACATCTATTTATGTGGATTGGAAAAGGGTGGGATGTGTTGTATGTACATTCCAGTTATAACTTCAGGCTGACTAATTTCCGTGTGCGCCTTACCAAACTGGAAAAATGATTCAATTGGGAAACTGAATAAACATCCTCCACACAAACAACACTCCCCACGTTTTATTTAACTATTGTGAAATTAAAGGAAATTAGTAAGTGATAAGCAAAACTAAATACTTTCAGAGTTTTTCTAAATTTAGGTCTAGTTACCCTGTATATCATGATACCAAAGCCTCATATAGTGTTAGGCTTTGGAGTGCCATGTTAATTTGTTCCATTTTCATTTTTGTGATTTATTGCTACAAAGTTTTCATTTAGAAAGTCTACCACCACAAATTTCTCTGCTGAAAAAAACACAACTGGAACTGATTCATTGGTATCGCTCTTTTGGAGATGGTGTTTAAAAAGATATCAGACCAGTGCCTAAATATTCTCTTAATGATGGCAGCCTTGTCTGGGCCATAAAAATAGCATTTTCTTTTTAGTTTAGTCAAATTAAGACCATCCTGAACACTAAATTTGAAAAAAACTTCTTTTCTTCAATCCTGTTATTTTTTGGATAACATATCAATTTACAAATTTTCAAGGCTATTGCAGAATGTTTTTACTCATAAGAAGTTGACAAGAGAATTGTGGTGATTCCATGTACCAGTTTCCCAAAAAACATATTCAAATGGTTGTCTTCTTTAAAACAATTAAAAAGTACCAACATTTCAATCTGCTTATATATTCCAAACACTACTCCGTTTACAATCAAATCTCCCAAAATCATCTTTTGTAGTCACACATCCTTTTTTACTGTTGCCCTATGGACTTGAAGTGGAATGAGAAAAATTTATTTATGAACTATAATTCTTTCCCACAGCATAAAAATATTGCTTGTATGCATGGACAGCAATAAATATCTAAAAAAGAACCTTTAGAATTAATGGATACTTGTAAATTGAGAAGCTATGGAGATGATGATATGTCTCGTGTGACATGGCCATCCAAAGAAAAATGTTCCTCTTCCAGGCAAGTTTAAATATCAAAACTCAATATTATGTGTAAGTCATTTCTGCACAACAGTTCTCTTTGTAAATAGAATAACTGAAAAAGTTGTTGGTAAACAAAAGCCTTTTAAAATAACAGATATTCACACTATGAATATGAATTTATCCATCAGCTTATGCTGAGTTAATTAGCACGTAACATAAGTTACTGAAATTCTTGTGTAGAATTTAATACTTACCATGTGAACCAATTCTAGTAGAAAGCAAATTCTTTATCGAAACTCTTATCATTCAAGTTAGACAGATAATGTGGTAAAATCAACCACTTACCATACAACAGTTTCCCAAACAGAGCCTCACGCATATGCAACAAAGTACTACACTTATTTTGCTTCTCTATTAAAAGCAGCATACTAATCAGTTTATAAATACTTTAAACATTGGAAAGCCATAAATATAAGATTAAAAACTAAAATGAAGAAAATCAAATAGGAAAATAACCACCACCTGAATAGAACCTCTAATAGTGTTAGGGTAAAAAAGTAAAATAATAACACTCCATCCAACCCCCCAAAAACATGATTTCATTTCATTTCATATTATTTTCTGCATTTATGCATCTCTTTTGTTTCCATTAACGGAGATATTACTTTTCCCTGTTGTTTGCCATGCATTATATTACTTGAGATGAAAATTATGCTGATATTGCACTGTTTCTATTAATAATTTTACCTGGCTTAAATTTTTCTGTTAAAAAATACTCGTGTTTGGCACACTATGAATATGTATATATCCATCAGCACCAATTGTGTTTCAATGATTATCTTCTGATTTATACTTCTGTAACTATTACTGTTCCAGTAACACTACCAAGAAAACTTGTGAAAGTTATTTTTAAACAATAGTTGCTATTCTTATCATCCATTTTTCAAGAGAAACTGAGGTTTAATTAGCTGTTTTTACCAAAGCCTAATTTCCATGGCAAAAACAAAGAAAAGTATATAAACTATCTAGCACTAAATGTATTAAAAAGCTAAAATGTAAAACAAAAAAATCTTTAATCAAATGAACAAGTTGGACTTTTTGTTAAGTTGTTTAAACAAACTGTGAATAGATAACCAGGAATGTTGTTCACCTATATCTTCCTTTTATTTCCTTGAATTAAATTGAGTACATAATATCCAGAATGGGTACAATAGTTTCATATCACTGACAGAATTGGTGCATGTCAAACTTGGTAAAACTATTTCTCAAACAAAAAAGTACATTTTTGTACAGAACTGATTGTGCGATCAAGAAATGCCCAGTCAAGAGATCTGCTATTTAAAGGCTGGTAAATGCATTGTACTGTACAAATTACAACAAATTAGTCATCAATAGGAGTAAAAAGTATCTTGACATCTCATTAGTCATACATTTGCTCCAAAAAAAACAACACATATAAATCAAATAATACATCATCATTATTATCATCACATTCAGTTTAACATCATTTAATACATATCTACAAATTATACCACATTGCCAGTATCTTACCTACTCATTCATCTACATAAAAAACAAGCATCCAAATAAGGAAACTGATTCAAACATTAAGTAAAAAAAAGTAGTTTTAGGCATCAGAATGTTTTAATTTAGCTGAAAATAACTTTAACAATATGCTGACCAGCAATAATTTTTTTCCAAAATTTTTCCATTTCCCCACATTGATATGAATCAATCAGAATTTTGAAAAATGAATATTACATACCTGTCCATTGTTGAACAGTGTTCACCTTACTTTCAGCCTCTGTTGCCTTTTTTTACTATGTCCCCTTACTAACAAAAAACAGACTTTCTGGAGTACACTAAATGTTTACTGTCACTCTTTTTTTATAAGAACATAGTTTTTTGTTCTCAAATACTAATAATACCTAAATACTAAATACATAATGTAATAAGTTCACTATGTATACATGATTATAATAAAACCACATTTATTTTATTTTTTCTCTCTCCAGTTAAACTGTACGAATTTACTTACATCCTTTCCACTGTCATTTTCTCCCCATACAAAAGTGTATACACTGTACATGCCAAAATATTGATTTAATCCTACTACTGTAATCCCAATCTGTGCTGGTTGACCAGTATGATACCATAACTGAAATATGCATGCTTAAATTCTGTGTAGCAATTTTTAAGAATAGATTTCTTCAAGTTTACGCTTAAATTCACTAAAAATCTATTGTAACTATAGCTTATGAACAAAAAAGCCCTCAAAATCAGTATCTTTACATGCAGTTATAAATATTTTTCTAAAAAACAAACTAGTTAGTATCTATTTTTAGGTAAAATCTACTCTATGATGAAGTTGTTTAGTACTTTTTGTTGCTGTACTGAGCCTATTTTTGAGATTATAATTTGGATAATTACTTGCTCCAAAGGGTTTTTAGTTTTTTCTTTGATTAAATTCAAAATGACTAAAACACACTGTCATATTTTTGTGGTACCTGGTTATATCCAATTGATCTCCAGATATTCAAATTTTGAAGGGTAAAATAATTCAAGATTTGTACAACTTTCAAGATTGAGCCAAAAGACTAATGAAGGGGAAACAATTTACTATATTTTAGAAAGTGACAATATTAAACTATATATCTTCCACCAATATTAATTCAGAACTTTTCTACCAATATACTGATTCTTGATTACCTGTCTTTCATAAAAATCTTAAAATCTTCACCATTATCTAAAGCCTGTGAAATTTGGCTCTTCTTTAGCACTAGCAACCCACTACTGTTATCACCTCATTATTTTTACTTCTCCCCAGAGCATTCAATAAGTTTGCCCTTACTCTATTTCTGATGCTTGTTATCAGTTTTAACATGTACTTTTTACTCTATTTTCATATAAAATTCATCACAATTTCCACAAATCCAAATATCTGACTTAAGTGTGGTATGATGAAGGCCTTACAGAAATATACATGCTGATAAAAAATTATTCAACCCTATACCTACTACCAATATATAGCAATTATGTGAGTTGATTGTATAATAAGTCTTAGGTATCATAAGTCAACCTGTGAACTACAGATAATTCTAAAATAAAAAATATTTTTCAGTGAACAGTTCTTAATTTTGCAATATTTCAAAAATTATATTATCTGTACCTAACAATGACCATATGTGGCTTTTCAATAGTGGGAGGTAAAAAACCTATGAGCCTAACATTCAAGAGGCCTCTGGTTTATGCCTTGTCATGACCTGGCAATACTTAATAAAATATGTTCCTTCATTTAAAGCATGACTGAGTTTTGTAAATTCAGATGATGTTGAAGCAGTGATAAAGTCAATTACAGTTAAATGTCATAAGTATAAAAAAAATTAATGACTAATCCTTCTCACACTTCTGACCTTCCTACAAGTATCCAATTGCTTTGGCAACAATTCTGACTTACTTAAAATCTAAAAAATTGAACATTAAAAGGCATTACCTTTTTGAAAGAGTACTTAACTACAAGGTACAAGACAAAATACTACTACTTTGGTATCAAATTACACTGTTTTCACAGAAATGCAGCAAAATGAGTACAGAAATATTTCTCAATAAAACATGTTAAAACAAGAGATGGCTGAAACTGTACTTTCCAGGCACTTAAAAGCCTGCAGGTTATGAATTATCAATGCAGAAATGGTATAAAAAATTAGTATACAAGGTTCTGTGGTTATCACCAGATCTGAAATATATAGAAATTTCATCTGTTTTGCCAAAAGTTTCCTATTAACTCCATTTCAGTCTCCAGGGACCAAGTTACAGTGAGCATTTCATGGACTATTTTTCTTTATCAATTAACTGTTTTAACCACTGAACCATTTTATGTATCCATAGCATAGTTGATACTGGAACTCTTTGAATCACTTAGCTTCCAGTTAAGCAGACTAAATGCTTTGATTTTTTTTTAATTTTCTACAGAAAAAGCTGTTTGGTTTGCACAACTGAACTGGTTTTGGGGGGGAGGGGAAAGAATCTGCTCATTTAAAAATAGGTTTCTAACATTTGAAGTTTATATTAAGTTTATAAAACTCTTTGAATACAAGAAAGAGTCAAGTTGGTCAAGTTAAGTATTGGGCAAGACACAATTTACCCAAATGGAACAAAAATACACTAAGTATCAACTTGGTGAAAATGTACCTGCTGTTCACATGTAAATATGCAATTTTATCACTTTGGGCCTGGCAAAAGCTATGAGACTTTCAATTCTCAACAGAAGTAACCACTAAAGAGTGATCTGAATCCCACTTACCAGATTACTGGTTTCCAACTTTTCTAAAAATTTCAGCCATTCCTTTCAGTCATTGTGGTGCAGTGATGAAGAAGAACACTTTGTTTTGCTCTTTCCCAGACTTCATTGAGCATTTTTCCAAAGATTTGATTGGTTCTTATTGTACGACAAAGGCCTTCTGGGATTGTTTTACTGAGCTTTGCATGTCAACATATGATATGCCCCAGCAAAAATGATAGTGGAACTCGAAAAAAAATATATATGTATATTCTGTGGTTTGTTTTGTGTTTTTTCCCCAAAGTTAATAGTTCATTTGCGGTCCTTCTCTTAATAGGTTGATACCGTTATCGTGTCGTCGTGGAATAATAATACAGAACACAGAAGTAATTCACATTTTGAATTTTTTGATGTTTGACCGGAGTAACGGAAAAAGATGTGATCATGCCTGAAGATCATGTACTGTCACGAACGTGTAGTTTCCAACGTTCGAGAATAAATCGAAGATAGCTGTGCCAACTTTTTTTGTTACCACTTCAGGTCTTTTGCAATTAAGAAGCTTGTTGGCAAACGAAATAGAAGTTGATTTCGATAGTTTTCTTGGTGAAGCAAAATTTACAGCTTAAACTGGGATAAAAAGCTGGGGATTCTTAACGGGCTATTTATATTTGTAATTGCTGAAACTAAAAGTTGGCGTTTTTGCCAGGGAAGGACAGAAACGAGTATCGTCAAAATTGGTGTTTTTAACCAATTTTTAATGATTCGCTAGGCATAGTTGTCCCTTCAAACCAATGAAGCAGTTTACACGATTTATCTGTTGTGTAGATTATGTGACTATTGGTTGCTCGTCTTAAACTTTGTTGAGCACACTTAATTGCCATATTTCATCGTATCATTAGCATATTATTTTGGGTCAAATCTACAAGTGAATCCAACTTTTTAAAGCAGAAATTCAACACGCGTCTGCTTTTAACTTTCGGCTTTATTTCAAGCTTGAAGTTTTATTCGTTGTACACGTTTTTTTAATAAGAACTTTCGTGCAAATACCAGACTAAAAAACCAATTCATCACTCCCTCGATTATGGGACACCTATTTAAATAATCAAGAACAAAAAAAAACTGGGTATGGTTTTGGAAGACTTGAAGTAGCAAGAGTTCCCAGCAGGCTTTTTTCAAAAATCAAAATGGCTTTTCCTGATATACAGTAGTTTCAATTGTAAAGTTCTGTAGTTGCCTTGGCAGCTTTTTTAACCAAATTTAGTTGGGTAAGCTACAATTCAATCAGGTTCCTCGAAGTCGTTAACATCGACACTGAAGTGTCGATGAATAGCCTAGCCAATAAAGGATCGATTTACTGGTCCCCAAATAAATTGTTTTTAATCATATTTATTTTGATTTTTTATTATTGTTTGGAGATCAATGGATCGATTTATAACCATTGGGCAGAAGAGGATTGGTGATTAGCCAGGGGTTACATTTTAAAGGGGCTTTTAAAGCCTCCCATTTCCATTCTCGACAATAGTTCGTTAAAATCGGAATAATATCAGACGCCTGTATATTTTCTAGATTATATTAATTTCTTGACCTCAAAAAAACAAAGCTTTTCTTTCAGCAAATCTTCACAAATTGGCTTGAGGGGATTTCCTGACGTGAGTTGCTCTTATTTTCTCCCGAATCAAGTAAAACAACGCAGTGATTGATTATTACTTTTATTACCCGAGAGCCTTGAAATACCAGACTGGTGTCGTGGGGGGAAGGGCCCTTCGTTGACAATACTCCTGGAGGACATGTCTCGATATCAAAATCGGGGATAGTGTAATCTCATAAAAAGTCCTCCTTTACGAAGGCAATTTGTGGTACACAGTAGCTGACGTTCCTTCGTTTAAGACCATTCCCATCAAGATAGGGCTTAGTCGGCACTCTGACGGTCTGGTTTTGGGAAATAGATCTGGACCTCTCATTCTGTGTTCAGAATTTTAATGATAATTTCAAACAAAGGAATGACCCCAGTATTTAACAGACTTTCAATAGACAGGGGGTACGAAGAATCTCCGGACAAATGAGTCCTCGTCCAACAGTGTTGACTCGAGGTATTGTAAAACAGATTCTAAAAAGACCCCAAAATACCTGTTGTCTTCAGAAAATCAGATCTCTTTGGCTTTCAGTAATGTGAGAGGTCATTCTTCCAAGTTTTCTTTGTGAAACCATTCCTTCATTCTGATAGAAACAGCTGTTCCTGAGCATTGTACAGTTTTTTTTGTTTACCTCCATTTGAGTCTTCTGACCAGGTTGTTGTCAATGCAGAGATTAAGGCAATTATTTTAAGTCTTGTTGACAAGCCACATCATCATTTAGACTTTTCAATTGGTTCAGGTTGGCTGGTACGAATTTCGTCAATTTCTTTGTATTATTCCATGGGATTTGTTCTCTAACAAATCGATTACTGATATTGCATCTGAATTCGTGGGATTCAGTTTGGTATTAAAACATTTGTACCTAGTCGAAATTGAAAAGTCAAACAACATTCGCCTTTATAGTTTAGTGCTAACTGCTCTTCGACAATTGCTCATCGCAATCAATTTTGTGTTCAGTTTCAAAGTGATGGAACTGAAAAAAAACCCCTTAGGTTTCTTTCAGAAAGGCTATCATTACTTGCAAAAGGGAAATTTTTATGCTAAATCATGCCAACGCGAGTGGGTGCCTTAATTTAATTTTTCACAAAATTTGGAAGTCGAGCATTTTGGAAGATTTGCAATTGTGTTTTTATTTCTATAAAGTGAAATATTCCTCCACTTTTTTATGGTGTTCTATTTTTTATACTTTCTAGGTAAAAGGCTCATCCCTGTGTCAGATTATTTCTCGCCAGTTATTCTCACTGACACTGACATCTCTTTGCTGGAGTTTCCTTCACAAACTAATCAAATTTTGGTTTCCTTGATCATAAATCAAGATTAGTTGAAAAGTTATTAAAGGGCTTGATCTATGCAAAGCTTCCAGTCTAGATCCTACACCTGCAGTTGTTTTAAATACATATGCTTCTGATTTATCTCCTTGCTATCCAAACTCTCCAATCACTGCCATTAGGAGTCTTCTTTTCCATCTTCATGAAATTTTTCTAATGCTCTCCCTGTCTTCAAGAATGCAGGTGATTCGTCTGTTCCTGACAAATTTTGACTTCTAAGTCTTTTTTCCGTAAGGGTGTATTTTTAGAACCTAGGTCTATTTGTTGATACTCAGTATCTGTTTAGAGGCCTTTTGATTGTAATTACGGAAAGTATCAGTAGATTTGTGGTTTAATCTGATGAATGATGTACTATATATTTTGTGGCAGACGCGGAATTGATGTTATTCAAAATAATGCTTTATCTTGAAAATTGTGAACTTTATGGGCTCAGAAAAAGCCATAGATGTAAGAGCTTTATCATTTCTTGAGTCGTCAGCTTTTTCGGAGCTCAGAAAAAGCTTACGACACAAGACATGATAAAGCTCTTTCATCTACAGATGAATAATGTTAAATTAGAAGCATTCATTTAGTAGTAGGCCGACGTACCAGGATACCAGCAACTTTGAATTAAATCCAGATGGAAAAGAGACTCCTTTTATAATACGATTTTATGTCTTTGGAGGGCTTAATGTCCACCCAAAGAAATTGAATTCTGTGTTCCCTAAGGAAATTTCCCACTGAAATTTTTAAGTCAAATTTTCAGTCATGTCAGTAGTAGTATTGACTGGTTTTATCTCCGTACAACACTTGCAATAACACAAATCCGTTATTAATGGGCAACATATTCACGATGGAATTTGATACTTCTGGTCAAATAAATGAGCAAAAATGTGTAAGGCAAGGGTTTTATAGTATGTATTATGTCCAGCACAGGTTCGCTTGTTACTAATTAAATTACAATTGCAATGTGGACCATAGTTTTTTGTTTTACACAATTTGCTGAGGACTGGAGTCTAGAACAAATGCCAGCATATTCTCTCATAGCTAATTTTGTGAAAACTGCAAACGACCAAAAAAGTTAAATATGGCTAAAATTTTATAAAACTAAGCACGCTACAGCCACAACAGAATAAACCCCAGTCGATCAATTAAACAACAAAAAATGTAACAAAAATAATAACTGTCTTTTTTTCCTTCGTATTGCATTTATTGCTTTTGCTTTAGTTTCCTATCGCGTACACCACAGCTTCCTATATTCTCTCATGCACATCATCAACTTTTTTTGTGGTTTTAAAGTCATTTTCCCCAGTAACTGGGGCTCAGACGGAGCCCTTCATAGGAACTTAGATGTGGCAGTGAGGAATTTTTGGCCCGATGCCCTTCCTGACGTCAAACAATGGCTTTTTCCTTTCTTTTTTTTTTGGAAGTTTTAAAGTCACATGCTCGGGGAACCGAACCCTGCGGAACCTCTTGGTTACGGTGCAGTTGCACTAACAATTAACCCACAGTTCCTCGTGCATTTAAATGGATTTCTCGTCGTCATTTAGAAATGGTTCAGTGTCTGTTTTTCTTGTCTTTTTGACAGGAGGTTATTTACACATGATTCTATTTTAGATTGCTTTTCACCAAAACTTTTATTTCACTGCAGACAATTCTAGTGTTTCTTAAAGTTCTATTCTTAGTCCAGTTCCTCTCTTTTCTTACACCAATAGTCTCCATGATAAAGCCTTAATTATTTTCAAAGACGTATTTTACTTTTGCCTTTGAATGCTTAAGGTCTTTCTGCCTAATGGGGCTATCGGAAAAGTAATTGTTAAGCAGCTAAAAGATTCTGTTTTGTGGTAATGTTTTATTAGGTCCAAGCTATTTCTTGTCCCAATAAGACCAGGCTTATTCACGTTCATTATGATTATAAAGTAAGAGAGAGATGAGAGGGAGAGAGAGAGAGAGAGAGAGGGAGAGAGAGAGAGAGAGAGAAAGAGAGAGAAGAAAGGAACCCAGGCCATTTAAATTCACAATTATTAATTATATTCATATTTGCATTCTGAGCAGGTCAGGTTTGGGATAGCTTGGTTATCGTTAGCTAAACGCAGCTTGCTATTACTAGCATTGGATACAAAGCAATAGTTTTGTGACTTCACAAGAAAAATATTGTACTGGATTAATAGTTTATGTTTGTTGGTATTGTTTTTATCATAATAAAAACAGTATGGGGCTTGTTTAAGACAAATTCAGAATGAAAGCCATAAAACGTAAGGTATAAATATTTCCTCAGTAACAGCAAATCATAGATCAGAAACAAATTATAGAAAACCTTGCAATACACACATCTTAGCTTCCCATTGAAAATCTCTGGTCTGTAAGGCCTGTAGAGGTATGGTATTTCTAGACTATTGCGTATGATCTGGGTATTTACTCCTTTTAGAAACATGATACATTCATACATAGTGTTAGAGCTGGACAAACCACTGAATACAAATCAAAGTGGTACAGATAAAATCTCCTCTCTTTTAAATGTCATGACTAAATGTGCGTTTCCGGCGAGAATAGCAACAGTATGCCAAGAAGCCACACCACCGAATGAAAAATAAGTATGAGATGAAATGAAGAACTCTAACGAATGTAACTAAAGCATTTTTCAGGCTATAAGTATTAATACGAAGAATACGTGTTGCAAAAGACTCCAAACAGCATTCGCTAAATTAAATATTTGAGCGTGATGAACCTATGAGCAAAAAAATAATAATGCCATAAACTGATTCTTCCATAAATAGCATTGGTCGTAAACAGTGGGGCCAATAATAAATTTTATAATCATTGATTTATGAAATACCTGAATAGAGGGAAAAGAAGATGTAAAGATATACAAAAAGGAAATAATATACAATGAACAACGAGACAAACGAATAGCTTGCCACAGTCTTTCCGTCGGAGGGTACTTCGTCTTGGTTGGTCGAGAATTGGTGTTCAAGCATACCAAAACCACAGGCCCTGCAGACAAGGACATCAAACTCAAAACCCGACCAAGGAAAGACAAGAGTCCTACAGTTGATTTTTTCCAAAAGACTGAGAAGAGATAACGCTATCTATTGGGTCTTTCGCTGATGGTACTCCTGGTAAACAGTGGGCCAATTTTTGTTTTTCACAGATTCCATCTATGAAAGATCCAAAAGGAAGGTACAGATAAAGAAAAAGGCGGACAGAAATCATGCAAGATACCATAAAATGCAAGACATGTCCATCGCCCTTTAAGACCTTCCGTGAGAAGGTCCTTCCTCTTTGGTTGATCTAAAGCAAGGGCTCTAGCATTTCTAGACCCCATTCCCTGCATGGTTGAGCCCTACAACTGAAGACCTGACCAAAGAGAGACCAGAACTTGACACTTGACCTTAGAGCAAAAAGCGCTATATACTACAGGGCAAGGCTAAAAGAAACATACAGCAGTAGACAAGAGCTCTAATCTATAACGTATGTTTAGCCTGCACTTAGGGGGCTGTCAAAAATTAAAATTCTTAGAAATTATCCTCACATGTCAGATTAAAGGCAATTTAAATAAAATTATTTTGATATATGTCAAATCGAGGACCTTTTTATCACACACTTTCAATGACTGCTTATGTGGCATTATTTTTCAGACTCCGTATCATCTTTATTCTTACCTTTTTCCCTATCAAGCAAAACTTCACTTGTTTATTCCACTTCTGTTGTAATGAGTTCATTTTCCCCCTTTTGTTTCCAAAAGACCTTATAAGACAAATAACACTGAGATTCCTGCTCATAAAAGAGTAAAAATATTTACTTTTATCAGTCTACTAAATAACAATACGTATCATTGTAAATCGTTGTAGAACCACCTTCATAAAGATTACACCAAATCATAACTAGAGAATTTAGCTTTCTGTTGTCATTTCCATCTCAAGATTTTTATTGACAACAAACGATATCTATTTGGCAGATACATTTACTTTGAAGGTTTAATTCGCTCGTTTTAAAACAATAACGTAGGTTGTGTAAATAAAGTATCGATTAATCTCTCCGACAACTCTTTGATTTCTTTTTCTTTTCTTTACCAATGAGCCTAATATTAGAAACCTTATAGAGCAACTTAAAAATACATGCCATTTCAAAACTGTTTACTCCTTACAACGTGGTCAGCTGAAACTTATGTAATAACAATTATTAATAATTAATAATAAAATAATAAAAATAGTTATCTTTAAATGCCAGGTTTACGTCTGGTACGGTTAGGTTTAGAGGCAGTGTCAACACACCACCACTCCTCTTTTATAAAGACAATGTGTGGTCCATAGTGTCTGATATTACTCCATTCCATCCCATCCCCGTTACTTAGTCGGCTTTATGACTGCCTGTGTCTTGGCCATCCTTTCTGATATCAGCTTTTATTTTCATTATTTTTTTGACAGTTCTAATTAAAAAGAATGGCCCTCAGTACCAGACAGTCCTTTAATGGTAAGGAGGTCCAAACAATCTCTTGACCAAGGCTTCTTCAGGCCACCTGTTGCCTATTTTTCTTGATCACTTTTCCTCGTCTGACTTGTGCACGGTTTTTGTCACCGTATGTAAATACTCTAAGGCAAAATGAGAGAACTGTCTCATCCTTCATTTCACTCTAAATAAAGAAAATGGTGTCATTTTTAGTGGAGTCATTATTTTGTTTATTTATTTTTTCATATGCTTATTTATTCATGTTCACATTAAGCAAGGCTTTAAAGCCTCCCCTCCCCTAGCGCAGAGGGTTAAATTTTCTTAGTTGAAATTTTTTCTTTGTACTTTTTAATTTATTGATTTCTTTCCTTTCCCAACTCTATCTCTAAAAACATGTACAAACTCAATACCATACCACTTAACGAAGACAAAATTGGGTGCAGTAATTCCAGGGTCGTGGCCAGGGTTCAGCCCACAAACTTCTTGTTTAAAAATATGTGGGTTTAAGCACTAGGCCACTGTTGTACGCTCCAAATATAATAATAATAATAATAATAATAATAATAATAATAATAATAATAATAATAAAAACAGCATTACTGAGCTCTGCTAGAATCCTTCGAAAAGTCCTGGAGATGTGAGGAGTCTTGTTGACACCATAGCTCCAGGACAAACTATCCGTCGGAAAATTCCGATGTGCGTTACAGCAATAATAATAATAACAACAACAACAACAACAATAATAATAATAATAATAATAATAATAATAATAATAATAATGGGATTTCACCATTCAGTGTGATAGATTTATTGAAGCAAGGCGGCCAGATATTGTGTTGGTAGATAAGAGGAACAAAGAAGTAAAAATAATAGATATTGCTGTGCCAGGAGATTCAAGAGTAGCAGAAAAAGAACTTGAAAAGATTGAAAAGTACCAAATGTTGAGAGAAGAAATAGGTCATGTATGGCAAATGAATAAAGTTACGGTGATACCTGTAGTAATTGGAGCATTGGGAGTCATTTCAAACAAGTTTGAAAGATACATGGAGAAAATGGGTGTGAAGATTGAGATGGCAATTATTCAGAAAACGGCACTGCTTGAAACAGGGAGGATACTGCGAAAAGTCTTGTCTCTTTAGAGAAACAGGAGAAGGAACTTTGAGACCCCTGGTGACTTGTTGTTACCCGCTCTCAAAGATAAAAGAACAACAGAACTTTCCAGACAAACATGTCTGAGATTTACATTAATAATAATAATAATAATAATAATAATAAGGAAAAGTAAAAATTTAGTTTCCTTGACAGAAACCTATTGTACAACAGGTTTTGAGATTTATATTTAAAACAGAGACAAAACCACTGGCTAATGAAATGAAAATATCAAAAATTGGCTTTTTCCTCTGGTACTATAGTAACATGACCTTTTAGCTTTTGAATTCTTTAATGCTTCATAACTAGGAATATATGTAAATACCTATTTGACCTCACATAAAAAACAAGCTTCGATCATTAGTACCAAAATTGCTAATTGCTACTCTCTTTTTAATTCGAAGCTATATTAACTGCTTGGGGTTGATAATAAAACAGATAGGGTTCAACCATTTCTTTTTTATCCTAAAATAGACCTACTTTATCTGTATTTTAAAATTACACTGTTTGACATGATACTAGTATGTAATTTTAAACAATTTGGTCGTTAACTTGCAAAGAATACCATGGAGACATGATTTTAATCAAATGCTTTTCTCCTCAAGGTTTGCAGCTGGCAGATGTTTGTATTTCGCCCCCAGACTCTTTTCAGGAGGATAACTAAAATATGGAATAGTTTGTTCAGCAAAATACTTTTTTCGAATACTTCAACAAAGCATATTAAGATGACAAGGTAAAAAAAGAGTGAAATGAGGAATATAAATTCAAATGAAATTCTGAAATCGATGCGAATAGAAAAAAAATGTCATGTTAGAATGAATAAGGCACCTATCAGAAGTCCAAGCGGGCAAGGCGCAATGCTAGTTGTTTGAAGGTTCGTTAAAAGTCCCATTTTACGTTGATGGTCAGTGTGGTTAATTTCGGGCTATTCAGGGTGAACAAATTCAATATTAATGTATCAATAACAGGGAGGTCTAAAATATTGTTAATAAAAAGGCTTGACATCTGCAAAACAACCAATAAAGCTTCTTTTTCAGTTTTTTTGTCAAGCGGCCATGAACAGTACCCCCCATCCAACACTCAGTAAACATTTGGGTTACCCTAAGTGGGACGGATGGGATCTCAGTATGGATGTGTATACGTTATATACGTTATATACGTTGTATACGTTATATACGTTGTATACGTTATATACGTTATATACGTTATATACGTTATATACGTTATAAACGTTATATACGTTATATACGTTATATACGTTAAATACGTTACATACGTTATATACGTTATATATGTTATATACGNCCCCCCATCCAACACTCAGTAAACATTTGGGTTACCCTAAGTGGGACGGATGGGATCTCAGTATGGGTGTGTATACGTTATATACGTTATATACGTTATATACGTTGTATACGTTATATACGTTATATACGTTATATACGTTATATACGTTATATACGTTAAATACGTTACATACGTTATATACGTTATATATGTTATATACTTTATATACGTTATATACGTTATATATGTTATATACGTTATATACGTTATATACTTTATATACGTTATATACTTTATATACTTTGCCATTTTGATAGTTGGCCATTTTAGTGCGTTCTGTTTTTCTGACACTTCTGCAATAGATGGATCTTCTGTATGGTGTCGGCGCTTGTTGTTGTTTTTCAGCAGACGCACTCTGTTAGATGCTGTTCCTTCCGTACCACCTACTATGGTGCCCAGAGCTTTGTTTGGGTCAGTGCCATGATCTATCTTAATCAGTTGATTCCTTAGGCTTTTCTTGTTTGGTTCCTGTGTTGCAGGGTCACTGACGAGCCTAGCTCGACTTTCTTATGACGCAGACTAAAGTTTTCCATGAGTATGCGTGTAACAACTGGCCTCTAATTTGAATTGAGATCTGCACCTCCATACGTGCGGGAGTCTCAAAGTAGTAGTTTCCTTTTTAGCTTACACAGCACAAAAACAATTTGGTTAAAGATGTCAATTGTCTCCCTTTGCCTTGGGGACAGTATTGTGTCCAGTCCAAGTAGTGTGCTTGAAGGCTGTGTTTGTCACGAATAGGCCTTGGACACTGATAAATGCTGCCAGTGGTTCACCATCGTTATTTTGTTTGTCCGCTCCATAGGATCCCGTGCACAAGCTAAGTCCTGCTTCTGTGTCACTCTTTCTGAGTTTCCCTAGCTTGGCATTGAAGTTACCACACAAAAATAACAGCCATCTTGATGGTACTTTGGTGGCTATGCGCAGGTCACCATTAAGAGAATCAACTAAGGAAGGATGTTCTTTAGCTTTCTCTGTTGTTGTGCCATATATATTAACAATTCTGCATTAGGTGGTGCGGCTACATCTCAAAGATAGGAATAGGTCTATAGTTGCAATGTGATCACTGATGGGTGGACAGTTAAGGGCGTGGGTCAGTAGCCTTGGCCCTATTACAAAGCCCTGCCCATGGGGAATGGTTTCTTTCTGCCTCATGGGGACCAAATTGTGCCCTGTCTGAAGGAACTGTTCAGTTTGAATGATTTCCTTTCTCTCTTGGATGCATGCAATGACAATGTTATAGTGCTCCCAATAATAACAAAAAGTCAAGATCGAAGCAAAGAAAAGAAAGAACGGAATAATATCCTACGCAACATCAGTAAACACCTTGAAGAACTTGAGATTCTGAGAGCTGTTTCTCTGGTTATTGACATCTTTTCCACAGATGAATGTCGTAAAATGTTCAGGGCAGCTTGTGCCCCCAAAGCCATAAGATCCATACCACTACTCTCTGTGCACGATGCTGATGGTCATTTTGCTGCAACAAAGGAAAAGCAGACAAAGTTGGTGAATGGTTTAAAACACCATTCACTGATCCAGAAGGAGAACAGCTAGATCCTTTCCAAGGTAAACCCAGACCACTAGAAATCTCCATCAAATACGATAAAGTCAAGAAGGCCATTAAAAAACTTAAGGAATGGACACTCATCAGGCCCTGACGGGATCAGTAATGAACTATTCAAAAATATCAACGATGTATTTTCACCATTCATCGGACCTATCATCAATTCTGCTTTTGAAAATCACCATCTGATTGAAGCTGTAGGCCAAAAAATTATTGAATTATCAAAATCACCTTTCAATGCTTGTGAATGTAGTCTCACATTAAATTAATGTATTTTCTCTCCTTCTTGACTCAATTGTCTAAACGTAAAAATCTACACTGAAGTTTGACTGTGGTTTAAAATGTCCATCCAACAATGTAATCACTTGTGCACATGTATTTTTCATCAGTGAGTAACCTATCATATTTATCATTTATTCTTTCTCGTGCCTAATTCAATAACATTACATGTTTTTGTCTACAGTTTGTCACATTTATTGAGGTTCATAAATTTCCAAATCTACCCTTGTATTTCCTCCAGAGGTCGCAACTATCTTAAACACTTCCATATCAAAAAAAAGGAGACGGTGATGAATTTATAGGCCTCATATTTTAAAAAGGAAAATTTTAAAACATACAGTTTGTAAGTTAAAATTATATTTCAGTATTTCTGATAAAAGTACAAAACTCTTTGTTCATCTGCTGATGGGATGCAACATGCAGTTTGTAAAACAAAGTAAAGTACTCCAGCAAATATTTTAAGCAAATATACCAGTTTTGTTTGGAAAGGTAGTAAACGTATAACATTATTTAGTTCATAATTATATTATATCCGTATCGTATGACATCTTCATCTGTACTCTCTCTGTTGTTCGCCGCATTTTCTTCTCGTACGAGTCAGTCCACGTTGTGCATGCGTTAGTGGCTCTTCTTCTCGGGTGTTGATCTCCATCATTGTTTACAAAATTACAAAATAACATTTAGTAGAATAAGTTTGGGAGCACGAAAAGAATATATATATATAAATAAAATTATATATTATATATTATATATTATATATATATAAATTCCTCACTGCCAAATGCCAAATGAAAAAATATATATATATATATATATTTTTTTTTTTTTTCATTTGGCATTTGGCAGTGAGGAATTTCTTGGCCGGATGCCCTTCCTGACGCCAACCAATGGCTCTTTTCTTTGTAAAGTTCCAAATTCTTCTCGACAGCTCGAGGAATCGAACCCGGAACTCTTGGTTACTGTGCAGTTGCACTAACCATTA
>RDPX01000019.1:2241497-2255380 GCA_003991215.1 Morbakka virulenta
AAGCTATTAATACTTGGGCAGTTGCACTCTTAAGATATGGCGCAGGAATCATAGAATGGAAAGTTGATGAGCTGAAGAAATTAGATAGAACGACAAGAAAGACCTTAACGATGTATGGAGCGCTACATCCTAAGAGTGATGTTGATCGGTTATACCTGAAAAGAAAAGACGGGGGGAGAGGCCTGATTGGGATTGAAACATGTGTAAGATTGGAGGAAAACAACTTAGGTTTATATGTTCGGGAGTCAGATAAATTCCTTTTGAAAGCTGTAAGAAAAATGGGCATAATTAAAACTGTCAATTTAGTAGAGAAAGAAGAATTTAAGAGACAAAGTCAAACAAAACTAAAATCTAAGTGGCATGAAAAAAGAATGTGTGGGCAGTTTGATCGTGAAATGCCTGAAGAAGTAGATAGAGAATTGTCTTGGTATTGGATTGCCCAAAGTGACTTGAAAATACAAACAGAAGCAACGATATTTGCGGCGCAAGAGCAGGCACTAAGAACAAATTATATTAAACATAAGATCGACAAAACAACAGAAAATCTGATGTGCAGAATGTGTGGTGAAAAGGGTGAAACTGTACAGCATATAATTTGTGAGTGCAAAAAGCTTGCTCAACGCGATTACAAGAGGAGGCATGATAACATTGCTAAACTAATCCATTGGAAATTATGTGAGAAATATGATCTTGAAAGGAAGGAGAAGTGGTATGAGCACTGCCCGGAGGGAGTAGTTGAAAATGATGACATGAAATTGATTTGGGATATTAACATACAGTGTGATAATGTTATTGAGGCCAGAAGACCTGATCTAATTGTGGTTAATAAGAAAAGCAAATCTTGTATCATTATTGATGTTGCTGTGCAAGGAGATTGTAGGGTGCATGATAAGGAACAGGAAAAGATTGAAAAATATCAAAACCTGAAAATTGAATTAAAAAGGCTTTGGTCACTGAAGAATGCTCGTGTTGTACCAATTGTTGTTGGAGCTTTGGGGTGTGTAAGCAAAAATTTCAAGAGATGGACTGACATGATAAAAATTGAGTTAGACATTGGTACAATACAAAAGACAGCCTTATTAGGAACAGCTAGGATTCTTAGAAAAAGTTCTAGAAATGTAAGGAGAAGGAAACCTCTTGGCCTTTGGCTGCTAGTTGTGGCTAGCCCAAGAGGAACAAAGCGGCATTAAGAACAGCCTGTGCAAATGCTACAAACTAAGATAATAATAATAATAAACTTTCGATCAAAGGTATCACAAAATAACCAATTAATTTATCTTGAGCTTTTCATTCAAACCTTAGTGACTTGGATGAGGTAAGGTTAAATTTAGTCAAATAATCCGACATATTGTTTGAGCTCTGAAAGGCTTTGTCAAAGCCAAAGAGTATTCACATACTTCGCCGATATTAAAGGTTTACGAAAATACCGACCAATGTGGAACATCATCATAACAGCTTTGGATGGATCCGAAAAAGCCCGAATTCACAGGCTTGCAGCCTTACTTTTAACCTTATCTCGGCTTTTCAAAACCTTTAAAAGTGTCATATAGTATTCAGATACAGGAGACAGACAATTGATTACAAGTTTATTGCTAAAAGCTTGAAGAGTTGAATACAATCAAAGTTAATTGCGCTTACTTTGATCCTCTTCACCATGGCGATGGATGCTTTGATCTTCCTGGGAATGGTTTGATCACATACAAAAATAGTCAGCAATAACGCCTACTGCTACCACTACATTTATGACCTTACAGATTGAATTTCCTTCCTGGCTAGTACTTCTACATTTTCTTGGAATCGGGGTACAAGTGTCTCGTGCTTGAACTACACAGCGTAAGGGTGGCACCTCCGGGTGGTTGATGGGGATTCCACCCTTGGATCAATGCAGTATAAGGGAAGGACACCCTCAGAGAAAACTCTGGTCTTCCTCGTCTGGGGGCTGAGCATGAGGCTAACGACCTCTTCCTGTAAATAGCCAGTTATAGAAAATACGAACATTAGAACTCATTAAAAATACCTGGAAAGAGTAAGAACCAACGAGCATGGCATTATGACAACACTGGATGAAAGCTTTCGGGAAGGTCAGCGTCCGACGAGATCTTTGTAAATTCCAAAAGGACCTTCACCAATGGACGCTGGAATGTGAAAACAGTGTACCGGGAAGTTGCAGCAGCATCGATTACAAGGGAGATTACAAGGCAAAATAGGTGTAAAAGATGGGAGGGTTGAAAATGAAATCGACCGTCTTATGATCAGCGAGCAGTGGAGATCGTCTGTTATTGACTCACGGGTACAGAGAGAAGCAGATGCCACCCGTGACGATTAACTGGTGAGGACAGACATCAAGTTTTGTCTTAAATCACACAGGAACAAAAAAAAGGTCAAACCAAAACTCAACAGGAATCGACTGAAAGATGAGGAAGTAAAAAAGGAAGTACTGCGAGGCAGTAAGGAACAATTCCGTGGAGAACAAAACAGAGAGTGAAGATATTGAGAAGGTGTGAGGAGAGCAGAATAGTGCATTCGTCAAGGCGTCAGGGATGTGGAAAGTGGAGGGGAGTTAAATCGCTGCTACTCGTCAGCAAAGCTCTCTGCAGGATTCTAAATAACAGGATAAAATCAGGAGTGGATTCATTACTCAGGAAGTGACAAGCCCGCCTTAGGATAGGCGGGGAAATAATTGATCAGATATTCATACTTAATATTTTGGAACAGGTCAACGATTTGAATGCTACCCTATACATCGACTTTGTTGACTTCAAATAGGTTTTTGATTTCACACACAGACACAGCCTATGAATCATCATGAGTCAGTATGGATTTCCCATGAAACTGATCCATATGGTCAACACCTCGATTTAGTCGACGATTTTGCCCTTCTATCATCTATCATAAATTATCTACAGTAAAAAATATCTAGACCTAAAGAGAGAACGCTACTAAAGATTCACTGAAGCTTAATGATAAGAAGTGCAAAGTGATGAATACCAGCAGCGAGAAGGAAGAAAAACTGAAGGTTAGAGAGAATCAGGTAGAAGATGTAGAGAGCTTCGCATGTTTTTGAAGCATTGTGAAAAGGGACGATGGGAGCACTGCAGAGGTTGGAAAGAGAAGAGCATTGGCCAGCGTGCAACTGAAGTTGCTATCAAACATCTGGTAAGCCGGGGGGGATTAGCAGAAAGACAAAAGATGAAAAACATCCTTTTTAGGAGTCATGTATTGTCAGTACTCTTGTATGGATGGGAGACCTGGAAATTGATCAAGGGAGAGGAAGAGACGCTAGAAATCTTTCAGAGCAAGTGTCAAGGAGGATTTTTAAGATCCGATGACAGAAACACATTACCGATAAGACAATGCTAGAGATGGCAGGAGCAGAGAGGACCAGTGAGGAGGTCAGAAGATGGATGTATAATGAATTGGCCATGTACTGATAAAGGACACGCAGGATAACTGTGGTGTGGCTTTTAAATTATTAAATGAAAGATAATGTGGTAAAGGTACTTAGTAAAGGATGATCAGATGGGAATGAAATTTAAAAGACCTGTATGCAACCCAGCCTCTGGCTACTTAATTTTTCCCTGGTGAAGTAAAAACGTTGATTATGGCAGTAAAAATTAATATAATATTATAATAAATTCTAAAGTAAAAATAATTTTGGGATTTTTTGTTTTATTAATGCAGTTGTTTACTACAAAGTTTACAAATCACTGCTGCATAAGTGGCAAGGAATATTGGGGAAAAGACAGGCTGAAGGTTGAAGTGAAGTATCAGAGATGCTGATGAACATTAGATTTCAATTTTCAAAGGTAATACTCAGATGAAAAATGTAATGCTTGTAGGAAATTACAGGGAAGAGAAATACCATGTAGAAGCTGTTGGTCTTTAGCTACTTCCGAGAATTGTGCGACCGAACCTCATATAGTGAGAGTCTGATAGAGATCTAGTGGTTCGTTTGAAAGTTCTAAACGTTAAAGCATAGATTGCTAGAAAGTGTATATTTCTTGTCTTTGATGCCAACGTCTTTGATGAATAGTATGTGGGAAAGAGATGCCAATGCATCTCTTTCCCACATACTATTCATCTCTTCTTTCAACATGCCAAAACCATCGTAGTCGATTTTCCTGCAGTTTCTTATAGGCTTCTGCAACGTCCTTCTGCAACGCCCAACCAGCAATGTGGTACGGGATGGAAACTATACCTCTCACCAAAATGATAAGAAATGCAGTATGATTTGGCGGGGATGGAAAAAATAACATAATATTTAATATATGCTTTAGTAATGACCATTTTTGTTCCAACGTAAGTTGCAACAAAGATCGGGGGTTTTTTCTTACTTTTTCCCTTTTGCAATTTTTTATTCCACGGCTGTTGTTATACATTTTATGAAACAGTAGCTCAATGAAGATAGAAATGTAACCATCACTGCCCCAAAACACTCAGTCAACTTCTGATCTCATATAGATGTAAAAGATTTATCATGTCACGAGTCATGAGCTTTTTCCGAGGTACGTTTCGAGAGATACTTCTCCCATCGTCAGGCTGACGATGGGAGAAGTAAGTAAGCTTCATATATAAAAATATATATATATATTTCATTTTACTGTAGCATTTATACAGTTCAAAAAAGTAATCGGTCTCAAACACTGAGAGACGACTACTCCCACATAAAAAGTATCATATTAGAAGAAGACTGATTACCGATTCAAACTACATTGGGCTCAAAGACTTCCCACGCTTTGAGAGTTACAAGTTACAAATTCACGATTCACGAATTACGAGTAAATACTAACTGGCATACAGCATGATGCATTTCAGGTTACATCTGACTTTAAGTTACAAAAAAATATATTTTACATTATTTTAGTATTATGCCAATCTATATTTGACGCATTAAAAGTAAATAGAAATAATTATGAAGTTGAGTAATTTAGGTCTCAAGAAACCACAGGTTGTAGCACAAACCTCGAAAATTTTGAATTCGTAAATCACAAAAAAAAAATATTGTCTCGAGCCTATTACTCAATCTAAAAAGAAGAAAATAGTAGAAATATTTTAGTAGCAGGCCAAGTATTAAAAGGAATTATTTAGAACTTGAGGAAGGTTTTGCGAATCTTAACAGTTCCACTCGTAACTATATTTTGCATTCTATTTATATGTTTCGCCGTTTCTTTCTTCTCAAAACCAAGTTCTTCCATTACTTTTTGCAGACATTTTGGGACATATCCAAGTGCCCCGATGATGATTGGTAGCATTTTAAACCGATAGTCGGGATACATTATCTGCATGTTTCTCAGTAGTGGTACGTAGTTGTTCATCTTTTCATCGATCTTGTTTCCATATTGATGTCAGTTGGGCAGCTGAATTCGACAATAGAGCAAACTTTCGTAGATTTGTCCCATACGATCATGTCAGGTTTGTTGTGTGGTATTTTCGTAATGGTTTTGACCTATAGGTTCCACCAGTACTCGACATTGTCTATTTTTAATACATACTCAAGATCTCGTTTGTCAAAGTAGTTGTGTTTAAGTAAGCTTCATATATATATTTCATTTTACTATTTAAGTAAGTAAGTAAGTAAGTAAGTAAGCTTCATATATATATATATTTCATTTTACTGTAGCATTTATACAATTCAAAAAAATAATCGGTCTCAAACACTGAGAGACGACTACTCCCACATAAAAAGTATCATATTAGAAGAAGACTGATTACCGATTCAAACTACATTGGGCTCAAAGACTTCCCACGCTTTGAGAGTTACAAGTTACAAATTCACGATTCACGAATTACGAGTAAATACTAACTGGCATACAGCATGATGCATTTCAGGTTACATCTGACTTTACGTTACAAAAAATATATTATTCAGAACTTAAGGAAGGTTTTGCAAATCTTAACAGTTCCACTCGTAGCTATATTTTGCATTTTATTTATATGTAAGTAAGTAAGTAAGTATTTATTCGCCAATAAAAAAATACACAAAAAATCTACAAAGGTAAAAGCTAAAAACCTAGTACATGATGTCATCAGAAATAGTTACAAAATAAGAGTAAACAGAAACAAAAAAGAACAAAACATACAGGCGGAACGGTATTCTAGCGAAACGGTGACAGAGGTAGTATAATACAGATAGTGAAGACCTTATTTTCATTATTTCAGTATCTCTCGAAACGTAGCTCGGAAAAAGCTCGTGACTCATGGCATGATAAAGCTCTTACATCTACGGCTTTTTCTGACTCCATAAAGCTCAGAATTTTCAAGATTATTTTGATCTGATTTTTTGTTTGCTTGTTTGTTTTAATGTCATTTCCCCCCATTAACTGGGGCTCAGACGCTGCCCTTCACAGGGACTTGGATTCGGCAGTGAGGAATTTCTTGGCCGAATGCCCGTCCTGACGCCAACCAATGGGGTTTTTTTTATGAAGTTCCAAAGTCGCCCGCTCGGGGAATCGAACCCGGAATTCTTGGTTCTTCTGATCTGATATTTGAGGATGATGATAATTTGTTGTTCCGAGGAAAATGAAGCGTGGTCAGCGATTTACACATGCTGGTCCACTGATTACCTATCTCAAAACATCAATCTGCTTCACATTCCCCCCCGCATTTTTGATCAGCCTTTTGCTTTGAGTGAAACCTTTTGACATTGGAAAGAAACTTTGGACATCGATCTTCGTCAAAAATAGAGGATATTTTGCGTCGAGCGTTAATCTTCACATAGTTTATGATTTTAAGCACGCCAGGGTTTGTTTTTATTACCCCTAAGTGATCGATAATCATGTTATCAACTTCTGGCTACCGATCATCAAAACAAGGTTCCTCCCCTGATCACACGCAAGATGGCGGTGCAATCATGAGAGATTCCGAGTCAGTCCAAACACAAGAATCACCGGTTTTCGAGGTATAGACGCGTTCTTTGATATTTATTTAAAACGTGAGGGTAGTGTAGGATAATCTGGCTGTATCATAGTGGTATTTTTTTAGGGTTTTGTGTGTGTTTTGTTGCGAATTCAGGGCAATGTTTTGGTCGATAAATGCTTTAGATTTCCCCCTGAGTGGTGTAGTGTTCCGGGATGGCTGACTGTTTTTCTTGGATCAGGGATACAGAGACGTTGAGAAAAGGGCACAATGCTGGATATCTGTGGTTGGCAGTGGCACAATTACAGTGATTGTCCCCCGTTTTAGCTACCCTTTCATTTGCAGATCCTGATCGTCACTATACTTTTCGTCTTCTTCAGATTGAGATGTTTATAATATATGTTATTTAGCAGTTACCTCGTACAAGAAGCTCGTTTTGATACCCAATTCGTTTATTTCGAACCTTTTCTGCGTCAAATACACTCGATTAAAAGATGATTTGTTTGTTGTAGCTCTGGAAAGGCGATAACTAATTTCATTTTCGTGATTTCTCTGCACCCTATTAAAACAACCCAGTCAAATTACGTTCCATCGTTCAGTTTGTAGCTGCTTAAATATTTGCTTTATTTCAACGTTTCAAAAAAAATCGACTTCTTTGTGTTTATACTTGTATTATGTTACTTAAGATTTTATTTGCTTCTCATTTGGTGACGTGTTGCAGAGCGACCACGTTTCTTACGCTTGAAATTCTGCTGTGCTTCCAAATGGAGAAGTGGAATTCCGGCAGTGTTCGTATCCATAATATATAGCACTGCCACGTGGTTTTACATAGATGTAGATACATCTCATCATTGACCCCTTATTTAATTTCGTCGTCCTCAGAATACGCACATATTTACGTGTATATCCGGCAGTGTACGTTTTATTAATATTTTTGGTACATGGTACATTATGGTACCCGCATCAAGCCATTAAGCAGTTGTAATAAAGAATTTTGGCCCAAAGTACGCACACATAAACATATCCAGCAGTGTATGTACCCATAATATTTTGCACAGCCACATGGTTTTATGTAGATTTAGATATTTCCAATAATTTATCCCTCATTTAATTTCGATCTCCTCAGTATTTTTCATACGTAGCACATTAGGTACCTGCATTGATCCATTAAGCACTTGTAATAAAGAATTTTGGTCCAGAGTACACACATATATACGTATATATCCGGCATTGTTCGTATCCATAATATTTAGCACTGGAACGTGGTTTTACATAGATGTTGCTACATCCCATCATTGATCCCTCATTTAATTTGGTCCTCCTCTTGCCCCAGAATACGCACGTATATATGTGTATGTCCGGCAGTGTCGGTTTAATAATATTTTTGGTACATGGTACTTTGTGGTACACGCATCAAGCCATTAAGCACCTGTAATAAAGAATTTTGGCCCAGAATACGCACATATAAACATCCAGCAGTGTATGTACCCATAATATTTTGCACAGCCACATGGTTTTATATAGATATAGATACATCCAATCATTTATCCCTCATTTAATTTCGATCTCCTCAGTATTTTTCATACGTAGCACGTTGTGGTACCTGCATTAATTCATTAAGCACTTGTAATAAAGAATTTTGGTCCAGAGTACACACATTTATACGTATATATCCAGCAGTGTTTGTATCCATAATATATAGCCCACCCATGTGGTTTTACATAGATGTAGATACATCCCATCATTGACCCCTCATTTAATTTTGTCCTCGTCAGTATTTTTGTACACAGCACATAGTACCCACTGGACATCTGTGATAACAGTATATTTATGTACATGGTGTATACATGATATGACTATAGATACATCCTGTAAAAAAATTCGTATATAATAGTAAAATAATAATCAAGCACTTGTAATAAAGAATCTTGGCCCAGAATATGCACATGTATACGTATGTATCTGGCAGTGTATGTATTCATATTATATAGCACTGTCACATGGTCTTATATAGATGTAGGTACATCCCATCATTTAATGATTTATCCCTCATTTAATTTCATCCTCTTCATTAGCATTTTCATACATGGCACATTGTGGTACCTGCATCAAATCATCAAGCAATAAAGAATTTTGGTCCTGAATACACACATATATAAGTATATGTCTGGCAGGGTACATATCCATAATATATATCACTGCCACATGGTCTTAGATACATTCCATCATTTAATGATTTATCCCTCATTTGATTTTGTCCCCTTCATTAGAATTTTTTGTACATGGTACATTGTGGTACCCGCATCAAGCCATCAAGCACTTGTAATAAAGAATTTTGGCTCAGGATATGCATATATATATATATATAGTAATATTAGTAAAGTATACCAATGTTCACTGAGAGTGCTCAATGTTTCCAGAGCGTTTATAAATCCAGTAAAGCATACAAAATAACTAGACAAATTTAGCAGTTACTACTAGTTTCATGTTTTCTTAACAATCTTCAAACTGCAATGAATTACTACAACATTTCGTGTATTATAAAGATGCATGGTAATTATGGAACACTCAATAGAACACTCGATAGAATTATGGAACACTCAGGCAAACAATGCCTATGCACGATGGTCAATTACATACCGTGCACTGACAAACAATGTCGCTCCCCCTCGCGTGGGAGTGTGTAAAAATGTTCATAGCATGATGCTTACAGGGTCTATTTGACATTTCCGATAATATATTTATTACGGTGGCGACATTTACTAATCAGTTCATTGCGTTTATTCAAAAGCTGCTCAGAGTCTGATTTTATTATGCATATTTTTTCGCATAAGCACAAGTCACAACGTCTAGTACCACAAACATAGGGGAATGTTTTAACAGCTATTGACCAATTAATTTTAAACGGTGCTTTATCATCCTTTAGTTTCCATACTAACTTAGAAAGTTCGGTATCATTCTGGTAGGAGCGATTACGGAACGATTTAGTGTGGTTGTTGTATCGATATTTAAATTCGCTTTCTGATGTGCCATAATACGTAAATAAATTATCTTGAGTAACTACTTCAGCTTTGTACACAATGTTTGTAGATAAACAACTACCATTGAGAGGACAGTTCTCCTTATTCCTGCAGTTGCAAGGTCTTGTTTCTTCTTTGAACTCATTATTAATAATTTTGTTGTTATGCTTTTTAATTATGCGTGACATGTTAGGTGTACAAGAATAGCTTAACTTAAGGGTGTTGCGATTAAATATCTTGTGCAATTTGTTATCTTTTTGGAAATGTTTGTTAATTAAACTCAAGAAAGTTTTACCAATGTTAGATTTCACATTTCTGCTAAAGGGTGGGTTAAACCATATTACGTTTCTCAAGCGTTGCCTGCGTGCTTTGACATCATCAGTAGCTCGGCTAAATGTAAGGTCATGCTGGAAACCACTTTCAACCAGAGACTTTTCGTAGATATCTTTAACTTTATTAAATTCTTCCTTGTTACATGATAAGTCAGATATGCATTTGTTAATCATTGATGGTAATTTATTGGTGATGCTGGGGGGGTGGTTTGATTTAGCATTAATATACTTAATTGAATTGTTTGGTTTTCGGTAAGGGTATATATATATATATATATATATATCTGTCAGTGTATGTATCTATAATATATAGCACTGCCATGTGGTTTTATATAGAAGTAGATACATCCCATCATTTAACCCTCATTTAATTTTGTCCTTTTTATTAGTATTTTTCATACATGGTGCATCATGGCACCCACATTAACTCATCAAGCACTTAAAATAGAGTGTTGGCTTGGAATACACACATATACAAAAATTATTCATAACACCTTTATAGTATGCTAAAAATGGCTTTAATCACTATATAGCAATTATCTCCCATCATTCCTATACAAATTTTTTTAAACATTTAAATCTCTCTCTCAGGTACCAGAGAGAGAGGCCTAAAAAATTAAATGAAATAAATAAAATTTTAAAAAAAGTAAATAAAAATAACATAAACAAAAATAAATAACTAAATTATTTTTAAACACTTAAATAGAACACTAAAAAATGGATTACTTTTTTCCTTAATATCTTGATAATGCTATGATATTTCTTACCAGGTTAGGCTACCCAGGCATATGTAGGCACCAAGCACTCATATAAGTCTACAACTTTAACCATCAATCATATGGGTTTTGTCATTGTACATGCTTAGATCTTTTCTTGAGTATATACTGATGATCAGGATATAGGGTACTTTTTTGACATATTTGTTTAAAATTGACCTGCTGTACAATGCCTAACAAAGGACTCTTCTTAATTGCTATATTGATTTAGAGGCATTCTTAGCAACTTTGGGAATTTTTCCAGGTAACTGTTTTTTATAAATGCCTACCTTGCATGAGATCAGGAGGGGTTTTGACATCTTGTGATTTTTTATGCCTTGCAGGAAAGGTTGATCTTTTTAAATATGGTTTAAAGTGTTGTCACAAGGATGGTTCAAGTCTTCTTGTTAAAGTTTTTGCATCAGTGCCTCAAAGTAGAGCTCCATGACCCTTGAAATAGGCACAGTTGTCATCAATGTTATTATCAAGTGTGCTGTGACAATTTATAACTTGCATTGGTCATACAGAGTTTGGTTAAAGATTAATATGAATAGCCTTTACCAATAAGACACTTGGAATGAATGAATCCAAAATTTCTTCATTTTTCTTTATCTAACTTGACCAAGAACAATTGTAAGTTAGTATTGGAAGATCTAAGGTGTTGTAAAGCTTTAAACTATTTTCCTCACTGATGTCTTATTTGTAGGTTTTAGCATTGGAAGTGCTTTAAAGAGTTTGCCTTACTGTACCAGCTCAGTGTGTTGTATCTCATTTAACTTGCTACTGCATCTTCATCCTTAAGCATTTGTTGCACCTCATTGTAATAAGTCTTTCTGTGAATGTAGTCTCTTCCTCTGACAGCTAGACTGTGGAGCTGTTTAGCTTAAAAATGTGTACCTTAAATATATAATTTATTTCATTTATGCTTTAACCTTAAAATGTTTTTAGTTGACTTATTTGATGTCATTTGTAGTCTCAAAATTTTCAGTTCCTGAATCATCTTCACTATGACAGGGTCAAATATCCTATCATGATTTCATTCCAATTTCTTCTTGTCACGAAAATTCTCACCAATTTTCAAGATTTCAACAGCTTTGTTCCATTTCTCTTTATTATTTTCATAGTTTCAGTCTTGATGGAACTCATTCACAAAAGTTCTTTTTGTATTGCTCATGCACTTGTTTGTCTGTAAGCCTTTTGAAGTTGATGGAAAGATCTGCTATTGATTTCTCTGTATAGATGATATTATACACTCTTCATCTTGAGATAATCAACTTAAGTTCACGGCTTGTACACAATTAATACCTTTTGTG
The DNA here is from genome assembly GCA_003991215.1 of Morbakka virulenta. NCBI lineage: Eukaryota > Metazoa > Cnidaria > Cubozoa > Carybdeida > Carukiidae > Morbakka > Morbakka virulenta. Next base: position 2,253,773 of record RDPX01000019.1, read on the forward strand.
ATCTATTTTTGCATGGAAATCCTCAGCTTAAAGGATTGATGTGGAGCTTCTGTCATTCTCCCAATAGCTGTGGATGTTGTTTCTCTACTTGTTGACCACAACTAACACTGTTTTTGCTTTTTAACTAATTGAATCAGCCTAATCTACTGTAGGGTGGCTAAGCATTTAATAACCATACCTCTTTCTTTTTGGAAACCCTTCTCACTTGAGCATCTGCTGTATTAAGACATACTTATTGAATTTTGCAGGTTTTGGATATCCATGAAAAAACTAACATTGATGTGATTGATGCACAGGCCTTTTTTGTTTTGCTCTGCTTTTTCATAACATAGTACTATGCATAATTAAGAAACCCATTTAAACAATTATGAGTCATTCAACCAAATCATCACAACAAAAATTCTAGTGTTTTTATTTGGGGGAAATTTGGCTCAGGGGTCAATTTGCTTGAGTTATTTATTGACTGGAAGTTAAAGCTTAGTATATTTTTCCCTTCTTAAAAAATAGAAGGACTTATTTGAATCCTGCACCAATTTAGAATTTGGTTTCAACTGTCTAAAACAATTTCCAGGCTCTCAGAATGAAAGTAACCCATTACAATTTTTAAAAGTGCTGCTTAAAATTATAAAAGTAACCTCTTATAGGGTTTAGAGTAAAATAGCTTTCTTTTCAGTATTTGCTATTAAATGGAACAGAGCGGGTCACCAGTGACCTTTCCAATACCACCCAAAAAGCTAGAAGACTCCCCCAAATCATGTTTTATTACAATTTGAGCAGGCTGTACCTTACAAAGAGACTATTTTCAGTAAAAAAGCTATACTGGAATTGTTATACTTGAGTGTAAAACTACTACTTCTTCTTCTTCTTTCAGCATTTCCCCTTTCAAGGGGTCGCCACAGCGGATTGACTTATTCCACTTGAGTTGGTCACGTGCGTCTTTCTCGGTCAAGCCAAGTTACCTCATGTCATCTCCCACACAGTCTTTCCATCTCCTCCTTTACCTTCCCTGCTTTCTCTTGCCAGGCAGCTCCATGTTCAGCATCCGTTTAGCAATGTGATCCTCCTCCCTCCTTTCCACATGTCCATACCACCTTAGCCGTGTCTCTCTCAACTTTCCTGCAATGTCACATGTCCTGATGGTGCCTCTGATCCTTTCATTTCTGATCATGTCCTTTCTTGTGACTCCAAGGGACCACCTCAGCATACACATTTCTGCTGTTTGCATCTTCTTCTCAAGACTCTTGGTTAGAGGAGCTGTCTCTAGTCCATACAGCATCACAGGCCTTACTACTGTTTTGTATAATTTTCCTTTGCCTTTGACCAGTACTCTCCTGTCACACAAAATTCCAGTCGTGCTCTGCCAGTTGCTCCACCCTGCCTGGATTCTTTTCTTCACTTCTTTTGAACAATTGCCACTTTGCTCAATGGTGGACCTCTGGGAGTTCATCATGACCGATTTTAATTGGTGATAAGTCTTTTCTTGTTCATGCAGAGGTACTCCATCTTTGCTAGGCTCACTTTCAGGCCACGTTTCTCAAGTGCATTTTGCCATCCTTCCAGCTCTTATTCAGCCTGTCCTTTCCCTGTGTTCATGAGCACAATATCATC
>RDPX01000019.1:2265445-2284382 GCA_003991215.1 Morbakka virulenta
TTGATGCTCCAGTCTCATTCACGCCGTTGTCTTCATAATTTGAATAAGACATTTCACTCATAGGAGGATTGTGGATTTTAGGTTACACAACCACCGGTGTTTTTATTGAGACACCATCTCTAGGAGGGCTGCCAACCAAGGCTGAAGAGTCCCCCCTACCCATGAGACAAACTAGCCCCCGCCGGACGCCAACCCGGTATTTCATGGCCTCGGGGAGAGCTAACAGGTACTACACCTTGCTCAAGGGTGACCTGGAGGTAATTGTGGCAAAGGGTAACCTCATTCGCCCACGTCGAAACTCCACAACCGGATGCAGTTTATCGTCATACCCAGGACTACTACTACTACTTTTACTATTATTATTATTATTATTATTATTATTATTACTACTATTACTACTACTACTACTACTACTACTACTACTACTACTACTACTACTACTACTACTACTAGGAAATAGATGTCCACATCAACAGGTGTGGAACGTATCCTCGCAAATGTTGAAACTTCTTGTCAAAATTTAAGACTTAAAAAGTTGAAATTCGGGATTTCATATGAAATCAAAAGATGCTCAGTCTGATGAGTTAATTTTTAGAATGTTTGAATCTTGGCCGGCAGACCAACGGCTGCGATTTTAAGCCTTGGCAAGTTTTGAAATGCAAACAATAAACAGTTATCTGTTGTAGATATCTGCCAAAAAATTTTAACCCCCATTTATTCAAGAAAATGTGCTGCCATTGGATAGAGCTTTTCAATACCAACAAAATGAGCCCTAGTTTGTAAGAACTGATTAAGGATTAAGGATTTTATGCCAATTTTTATATCGCGAATTTTGCCAGAAAAACCTTTCCAGTAATTACAAGTAAAACAATAGAAAATCTGCGACCGAAACCTTCACTTTTTACAGAAAAAGGTTCATAACTTCTTTATTACTTGAGATATTAAAGTAATTAAAGATTAAAAGAGTGTTTTAGATTTTGAAAACAAGGGGTTTCATTAGAACACAATAAACCCAGTTATCATTTTGCCCATCATTAGCCAAGCCGATTTTGCCTGCCACAAATTGAGTTATGGCGCAATTCAAAACCCATCTGAAATAGACTAGATACTGGAGTGCTTAAGACCATAACTCACTAATCAGGCACCCTCTGCAACTTAATTCAAAATCAAGTCATCTGCAATCAGGTCTGCTGCCATTGCATTGATGGACATATCATAGTCCTCCGCATTATCGTCATATGTTTCACCAGAATCACAGTTCCAGTATGCAACTTCATACTAATGTCATAATCTAAACATTAGACCTAAGTTTTGGGTTGTTTATAAATGTTATGAATGTATTACTTATGAAAATAAAGCACTTAAAGCAAGAAAATGTTTTGCCAATGCAGGCCATTTTCTGGATTGTCAATGGCGGCGTCAACTCAACCTTGCCCCATTCTGACCCACACTGAGCATGAGTGGTCCGTCAGATTTACTCCAAAATCGAGTTACATTTTCATCTGCGTCGGACGCATGTAAAATATCCACAGAATAAAAAATTTCAAAATCAATGCTGTGAAGAGAACCCCTAAGTATGTAATGGCCCAGAAAAACGAGGATTTTCATGTACTGACCAAACAGAAACGCGATTTTTAGCACACACACACCCCTATAGAATCAGATCGGGCATTCCCGGAACATTGCAACGGAAAGAAAATGGCCGCTGTTGACCTGGATATTGGCACATTACCTACCTGTTGTTTAAGATTTATGATTTCCTGCTAATAGCTAGTTGTCTTCCTCCTCCTTGTCTTCCTTCTCCTTGTCTTCCTTCTCTCCTCTTCCTCCTCCCCTTCTCTTTCTCTTCTCCTCTTCCTCCTCCCCCTCCATCTTCTTTGCCTTCCTCTTTGCCCACCTTTTCTCACATTATATGGTGTCACTGCTTGCCCCCAGTAGTGCTGCTCTTCATCTTGCTCTGTCAGTGACTGTAGCCTCAGCCAGCAACACGTCACTCGTAATCTAGCTTATCCATCTATGAATTGCATCGAAAAATATCCTTTTTCTCTGAAGCCACTATTAATTTTTTTGATATAATTTTTAATTGTTCGTATACTATTATGGTGTGGTGTATACCATAAAAAGGTTCAATAACTATACCATAAAAATGTACAATATTCATTAGTCATTAATTGGTTGTATTTTTTTCTTAGAGGATGATGTGCATCAGTGTGGTCGTTGTAAACAAGTTTTCCACTCCTTGGCCTCGTACCTTGAACATAAAAGCAAAAAGGTGTGTAAAGTACCATCCAAGCCAAAGCCAAAGGCGCAACCAACACCAACAAGTCAAAACGTATCATTATCACAACACCACCAACAAGAACCACAGTCAATCATTATGGATTCCATTTCCCAGGTTACAGAAAATGCACAACATGATGTTACAAGTATGGGAATCGATGCCAAGGAAAACATCTTTGAAGCAGCCATTAAAAATACAATATTTAAGCAACTTCAGACACTGGTGTATGAACAAGGGCAACCAGAAGAACAACCACATGAGCGTTCATCAAATGAAGCAATTAGAAAGCTGGATACAATTGAACAAAATGCCTTAAGTATGGTTTCACTTCCTGAGAAGCAGAATTGTGCTCCAAAAGTTGTTTCAGAAAATGAGAAGAAAGGAAAGCCCTCACTTGTGATGACAATAAGCACAAAAAAGGTCAAAGAAGCTGCAGAAGCTGCAAATATGGAAGTGAAAAAAGGTAGTGTAAATTATAGAAAATGAAATTTGTGCATAACATTTTTTGAACAGTTGATTTTGAACAGTTGATTTTGAACAGTTGATTTTGAACAGGCAAGGACCATGCAATTGATAATATTACTATACACGAGTTGATCAAGCATGTTTTTAGTACCCGCCATATTAGCTGTAAAATATTTTAAGGAAATACTGTACCGTTGTTGAGTCATGGCCACACTTAAAGCTCTCATCTCACAGTTGTTGAAATTTTCTTATTTCTGATATGTTATTGAGAGTTTTAAGTGATCTTGCTTACTTCAGCTTACGACAGCCAAATATCTTAATTACATATTATACAATGTTGACCTTTAGGGACAATATAACTTAGAATCTTTTTGCTGCCATAACTGAACTCTCATTAAACATGACTGCAAAAATGCCTATCAGATTTCTAATGCACTCATGCAACTGATAAAACTACATTACTGTGACACTACAAGACTTTTGCACTTCACAAGTCAGCAAAATCTATTTACTAGATCATAAGTATTGTGACTAATTAACACCTGTAGATGCATTTTTGACAGGTTTGAAATTGGCACATGGCTTGCGTTTGAAGAAAGTCGGCAATTTATTGCATACGACCACTAATGTAACATGTTTCAGATTTTTGTGCTTCCAGATGCACGTTATTTAGTTTCTGTGTACAATTTTAATACATGCTCAACAAGACCACATTTTCAATTAAGAACCCNCTTACTTCAGCTTACGACAGCCAAATATCTTAATTACATATTATACAATGTTGACCTTTAGGGACAATATAACTTAGAATCTTTTTGCTGCCATAACTGAACTCTCATTAAACATGACTGCAAAAATGCCTATCAGATTTCTATTGCCTTAGGCGAGTAATGTCCCAAGTTCGAATGAAAAAAAAGGTAGGCGGAGAGTGGCTAATACCCACTTCCCGTAAAACTCCTAATCCAAGTGATGAAACAGAGGCAGATTTTGTTGATTTCGGAATGGGAATTACGTAAAAGGGTGAATTTATAACTTGTTTTGTTAAATTTGCACAAAACGATTGAATCCGATTGGTGAAAAACATTACTTAATTAAGAAATTACAACACGATATAAGGAAGCCAGGTTAAAAAAACAATTGATGTTGATATTGTTATATTTTGTTTTTATTTAAGGTTAGAAATTTTCTCAAGTGACACGCAATCCCCTTTCAAACTTAAGCTTGTACTTTACTTCTTTTATCCTTGTATACAACAGAAGGAGAGTAAAACTGTTTCTTATATTTGGCATTGTAAGATTGTAAATCCTTGTAAATTGTAGACGCTTGTTGCTTAGTTAATTGCTAAGGTCCATACGCCCCTAGATATCTGGTCTTTTTACCAGTGTACTGTGCGTTTCTGCTTAAACGTATCTACGATGTGCCTGAGGAGAATTAAGAGAACTAATGCCAGTGTTGAAAAGTAAAGTCATTTCGTCACCCGCACGTGGTAAGCTGTGCAGTACTTGTGTTAGGAGCATAATGGCTTATGGCTCAGAATGCTGGGCACCCCCTCTTGAAGATTTCAAACGCCTCATGTGTAATGAAAGAGCCATGCATTTGTGGATGTGTCACGTGAAAAGAGGGACCAGAGTCAGTACGTCTGCACCCTTGAAGTTGCTTCACCAGAAGCCCGTAGATGATATCCTCAGATGCAATAGGCTAAGATGGTTTGGGGATGTGATACGATCTGACTCGTGGACCAATAGGTGTTCCTTTGTGAAGGTGTTTGGAACAAGGCCCCTAGGACGATCAAGGAAGTCTTGGAAGGAATTGATCGAAGGCGATCTGAAGACCCTCAACTTGACGGAAGAGATGGCTGATGATCGTATGAAGTGGAGAACTTTGCTGAAAGCTACAAGTCAAACACGTCTGACGTGTCCATTGACTATAAGCGGATAGTAGTAGTAACCCAAGTTGCATGCACAGGAGAGAGGCCATATGCTGTCTGATTTTGAGTGGTGCGAATATAGAATTTACGATGGCTTGGGTAAATATTGTAGTTATGTTGTTGTGGAAACATTTAATATTTCATTTGAGCATGAACAATTTTTTTTACGGTGTTTTTGATAAACAGGCTGGTTCAAGAGGGGTTAAACAAATTTTATGTATATGATAGGAAAAAACCCAAAAGAGGTATTGTTATTAAAAATAGCTGAGTTTAAAAATTTTAATTAGTAGGACTTTATTTTGTTGTAAAGCTGAGATAGTCGAATAAAATGGTTTTTTGAAACGTGTAGTGGATAAACAAGACACACAATTGTCTTATTTTCCCGTTGCTTATGCTTTTCCGCCTTAAGCCAAGTAAAGACGCAAGAAATTTATATTTGATTGAGGGAAAAAAAGAAAGAGGAGTGGGTCGTCCACCCTCCTTCATTTATATGTAGTTGGTGTCTCATGTCAATGAAGTATGCCACTGGATAGAAATACTAATCACAGTATTCACAAAGACACGTTACCTCTACGTATTAAGTATTAACAGGAATATTACAGTTTTTTTATTGAGTACTTATGCTTCGTCAATATAAAAGGCCTGCTTTCTATCGGTTCCTTTATATATAATACTTAAGCTATATACTTAACATGTATTTGATACGATCTTACTTTATTTTGGTAGGTCGCGGAAGAAGAAAAAAAATTCAATCACTGAAGCCTGATGAAGGTTTTAGTGAGTTAACACCACTAAAGCCAATTCAGAGAAAGAGAGGCAGACCTGCAAAGCTGCCATTTCAAGTTGAAAAAGAGCCAATCAATGAGCAATTACCACCAGAAAACACACCAAAAGAAAATTTTGTTATCCAAAATAACCAAGTTTCAGCAAGTATGGCCAATATTCCTTGTGTTCCAGTTTTACCCACTATACCACACATGCCTCCAAAGCCAGTTTCTCAAGTCGCATCAAGTAATATGGACTCAGTTGTATCTCAGCCACCACTTACATCAGTAGAAAGTGTGGTTGGTGTCACAATGACACCAACCGATAGTGTTCCACTGGCAGCATCAGATAATGTAGGGTTTGGACCTATTGCATCAGCATTTGGACCAATAAAGGATGAAGTAAAACCAAAAGGAAAACGGGGAAGACCAGCCAAAAAGATTTTGGTACACAGGTATGCTTGCTGCACATATTATCCTGGTTTTTGCAATTTGTTTTTGTACCATGTGTACATGATACCATGTGCACGGTTGGAGTAGCAGAGGGGATATCTTGAAAACAATAACATTAAGCTGAAGGCTAAAAATAATTTAAACCTTTGAACACCATGGATTTTACTTACCATTCTTTGACCATTTTGAAATGGTGAGTTCAAAAACCCAAGTGGTAATATTGCTGATATTCAGTCGTTTTGCAATAATTTGCTCTTCGGATCAAGACAGGATGATTTAAGAAATTTAGCAGGTAGTATCTCTGTAAGCTCCATTCAGGTGCACTTACTTTTTTGAACGAGATCGATTAATAATTCAACTTTTTTTGGCACGGGTTTGTGAGTATTACTTTTTGTGACAGTTGGAATGGAGTTAAAAACTTTACAGATTGTATTGGGCAGTTATTTAATTTACAGTACAGATGTTTAGGTGCAGTGTATGTGACAAACGTATCACACTATTATTGGATTTTTTTCAATAGTATTTTCATTATTATTATCGAGTGGTTACACACCACCTAATGATGGATGGATGAAAAATCCACATTCAGCGCCCAACAACAAGCCAGGTAGGTTGAATGCAGGCACATGTACTGTAGCCACAAGAGTGAGATGAAATTGAAAACTAAATTTAAATGGCAACATCAATTCAACCTTGGAAGTGCCGCCCCACAACCAGGGAGGAAAGTCACACTGCTCAAGCGGTTGTTGTTGTATGACAGAAACTTATGAATACAGCACTCCCCACCCCTAGCCTAGGAAGTTAAAATGGAGGCCGTAAGGGACGAAGCATGTCAATAAATAGAGAGCTCAGTGGCTACCCTGCACTTTGATATGTTCATGGTAACCCACTGATACACATATTTTAACTTTCTGGTTACTTAGATTAACTTGTTTTGTGAAACAGTTTATGCAGATAACAGTTATTCAGCCTCGTATTTTTTACTCCCCTTTTGATTCAGTCTTAATCACTGGTTATAAAGATCTTTCCTTGCAAGTATTGAGAACATTGTGTTCTCTTAGTTAAAAGGCAGTAATCTGACATCATTCTATTAATTCCTGTGTACCACAGGTTTTTTATGTTAATATAACCTTTTTAACGACTTCATCAGCTGCCTTCCAAAGTTTGTTGTTTTTTTTGTTAATGACTTTGTAGATAATTTTAAGTTTTTGTTTTGCTTTGTCTACAAATCCCTCACTTCTATTGGCCTGTGGAGGAAATGGTTTGTGGTTTGTAATATATCAAAAAGAATTAATTAACAAGATATTGAATTCCGTTAGATGCTGGTATGGTTTGACTAACCTCCGACCTTAAATAGAATTGTAACAGATCAGCCTTTTAAGTATGATTCGCCGATGATGGAAAGATGGTAAATTTATTGTGCACACCACATGAAAAGCTACCAGATCGTAATCAGTTTAGCTAAACATTAACAAGGGGATTGTAAGTTTGATCCCCGAAATGAAGGGGAGGGGAGGGGAGCTACTTGAATCTCATACATGGCCTTTTTTGACATAGGAAAGGGTATTTAACAAACCATATCTCGCCTCGAAAAAATTTCCAACGCCGGAAAAACAACGTTTTGGTATTATTCAACAAGCTGAAATAGAATATCACAAAAATGACGCAGAAAAAGCCGTCCAATTTTTCTTCCTTCGTACTGAAACTTAGTCATTTAAAAAACATTGTTTAATTCTATCTAGAGCCTGAAATAGCAAACAAGATAAATGCCTTTTCGAAATGCTGCATGGGAGATGAACTAAATCGCAGCCCAAAACGATTGTACGAACATAGAGATGAGCAAAATCACAGAGGGAAACTTTATGAAACATGTACCCGCATGTTAAGAGCATTCTATGTAAACTTTAAAATTCCTACCGAGCCACAGCTCAATGGAAATGACCTCCAACCTTATAACACTAATAAATGTCGTTTGCTATTTGCTGAAGATTGTTCCAGGAACAGGTTGCTAGTGACCTGCCCTCTTAACACCACACAATAGGCATCATAAGATACTCCTATGGATAGATGCGTACTACGGATCAAAATATTGGGGTATTTCGTTAAGTCCACAGAGAGAAATATCAGAAAATACCTTGTTAATCTCCAAGTGCTATGCTGAATACTACAAGGATTCATGAGATATTGTCATAAGCTGTTTCACTTGATTTCTACATGTTTGTTGTGCTAAGAAACATTCCACATTTTTGAAATGGGGTTGAATAACACCCTGGAGTTTTAATTGAGATTTGGATTCCACATAAAACAGTCGCTTACTTCCTTGCCGTTCTCAGCCAACAGTCACCCAAGTATTTTTCTACTTGTAGAGGAAGGAAAGTATTCTGGACTCGTTACCATAAACTATAATCTTTCTTTTGCACTTCATTTTATTTATTTATATTATATTATATTATATTATATTATATTATATTATATTATATTATATTATATTATATTATATTATATTATATTATATTATATTATATTATATTATATTATATTATATATAATATTTAGAAAGCACCTGTCATGTATTGTAGCTGCCTTGTTAACTTTGGCCTGTGCCATTTATTTTTACTTCTCAGTCTTTTTAGGGATATCCATAGCAAAGCCAGTGCTTTGAAGTTCTTCTATTATTTTTTGTATTTCGTAATTTTACCTTTTTGCTGTAATTCGTTTTGCCCCATCCAATTCTGTGCCTAGAAAGTTGTACCAACTTAACAGTCTGTCGTTTTAAACGGAAAAATAGCTTTGTTAAGGGCATACTTTTCATACCTTTTGGCACTTTTCCCCTAAAATTATATATATATATATAATAGATAAAAAGTCAGTTGGCAGGACATCTCGATCGAATGGAAAATAACAGATGGGCCAAGAAAAGAACTAGACCAGAGAAGATGAAACAGATGAGAAGACTGGCAGAATGTGGATGCAGAAAGCGCAGATCGAAAGGCGTGGAGAATATTTTGGAGGCTATCCGTGAGCATTGGCGCTAATGGCCATCATGATGGTGATGATGATATATATATATATATATGTACTGGTTAGGTTCGTATCTGCACAGAGAGTGTTCATTGTCCCAAGAACAGAGTAAAATATTTTATTTTTTTTTATTTCTTTTATTTTTGCCAGATGCCCCATTTGCAAATTAGAGTTTCCAAACAAGGACAGCATGGCCGAACATAAGTCAAAGCACAGTAAAATGTTTAAATGTAGGATATGCCATGAGAGTTTTTTTACGGAAGATAAACTTGACAAGCATATGGACAAGGAGACCCATCATTACCCTTGTGATAGTTGTTCAAAAATTTGTTTGAGTAAGGCAAGCTTGCAACGACACAAAACGACACACAACGAGAAGTCCCATGTATGTGATATCTGTAACCGAGCCTTTAAGGCAGCAAGAGACATGAAAAGTCATAAAATAAGTCGTCATAGTGACGAAAGGAACTTTATCTGTGAAATTTGTCACAAGGGCTTCTCGCGTCGAGAAAAGCTAAAGAGACATAGCCTTATTCATTCACCAAACAGGCCGGCATTTCAGTGCCCATTTAAGAACCACGTCGGATGTGACAAAGTTTTTTATCGGAAAGATAAACTAACACGTCATCTGTATTCACACTCAAAAGTGAAACCATTTAAGTGTGAGCACTGCGATAAATCTTTTGCACGAACGGACAATCTACGGGAGCATCTACGTACTCACACTGGTAAGATATTCTTTTTTTTCTCGGGGTTCGTATTCTAGCTTTAGGTTGGTTTTTGTCGTTGTCGCCAGGTATTGTTTGCGTTAATGGGTTGCATTAAACTTGTCCAATTTTTTGTTACCCTCGTGTAGACCTAGTTTTTTTTAAACACAGGAATGGAAATTTATTCTTGTTCTTGTGCAAGATTGCATTGTTACTTACGAACTTACCCAGCCAAGGTAGCAGGTAATTTGTTTTAGTTTAGAATATTCGTTAGTTTTTCTTACTTGTAATCAGTAATCTCCTTCAGGTACCATTGATACGAAATGATCTGTCTGGCTCCCGTCTCTACAATTGGAAGTCTAGCAGGTCAACTTGTAGATGTCTCTGTTTGGTATCTAAAATCTAAAGTCTCTAAAATTTTAAGATCGTTATTGGTATATATCTCTGGCAATCTCTTTTTTGTCATTGATGATACCATAAAGCCCGCCTCACTTTTGGCGTGACGTGTTTTGAAACTATAGTCACAGCTGTTTATTGAAATGCATCNTGTCGTTTTAAACGGAAAAATAGCTTTGTTAAGGGCATACTTTTCATACCTTTTGGTACTTTTCCCCTAAAAAAATATATATATATATATATATATATATATATATATATATATATATATATATATATATAATAGATAAAAAGTCAGTTGGCAGGACATCTCGATCGAATGGAAAATAACAGATGGGCCAAGAAAAGAGCTAGACCAGAGAAGATGAAACAGATGAGAAGACTGGCAGAATGTGGATGCAGAAAGCGCAGATCGAAAGGCGTGGAGAATATTTTGGAGGCTATCCGTGAGCATTGGCGCTAATGGCCATCATGATGATGATGATGATATATATATATATATATATGTACTGGTTAGGTTCGTATCTGCACAGAGAGTGTTCATTGTCCCAAGAACAGAGTAAAATATTATATTTTTTTTTATTTCTTTTATTTTTGCCAGATGCCCCATTTGCAAATTAGAGTTTCCAAACAAGGACAGCATGGCCGAACATAAGTCAAAGCACAGTAAAATGTTTAAATGTAGGATATGCCATGAGAGTTTTTTTACGGAAGATAAACTTGACAAGCATATGGACAAGGAGACCCATCATTACCCTTGTGATAGTTGTTCAAAAATTTGTTTGAGTAAGGCAAGCTTGCAACGACACAAAACGACACACAACGAGAAGTCCCATGTATGTGATATCTGTAACCGAGCCTTTAAGGCAGCAAGAGACATGAAAAGTCATAAAATAAGTCGTCATAGTGACGAAAGGAACTTTATCTGTGAAATTTGTCACAAGGGCTTCTCGCGTCGAGAAAAGCTAAAGAGACATAGCCTTATTCATTCACCAAACAGGCCGGCATTTCAGTGCCCGTTTAAGAACCACGTCGGATGTGACAAAGTTTTTTATCGGAAAGATAAACTAACACGTCATCTGTATTCACACTCAAAAGTGAAACCATTTAAGTGTGAGCACTGCGATAAATCTTTTGCACGAACGGACAATCTACGGGAGCATCTACGTACTCACACTGGTAAGATATTCTTTTTTTTCTCGGGGTTCGTATTCTAGCTTTAGGTTGGTTTTTGTCGTTGTCGCCAGGTATTGTTTGCGTTAATGGGTTGCATTAAACTTGTCCAATTTTTTGTTACCCTCGTGTAGACCTAGTTTTTTTTAAACACAGGAATGGAAATTTATTCTTGTTCTTGTGCAAGATTGCATTGTTACTTACGAACTTACCCAGCCAAGGTAGCAGGTAATTTGTTTTAGTTTAGAATATTCGTTAGTTTTTCTTAGTTGTAATCAGTAATCTCCTTCAGGTACCATTGATACGAAATGATCTGTCTGGCTCCCGTCTCTACAATTGGAAGTCTAGCAGGTCAACTTGTAGATGTCTCTGTTTGGTATCTAAAATCTAAAGTCTCTAAAATTTTAAGATCGTTATTGGTATATATCTCTGGCAATCTCTTTTTTGTCATTGATGATACCATAAAGCCCGCCTCACTTTTGGCGTGACGTGTTTTGAAACTATAGTCACAGCTGTTTATTGAAATGCATCTCTCGTCTCTTTTCACTATTGTGGCAGCGTAGAATTAGATCATTCTCATTCTGATCCTGGTGAGTATTGTTGGCAGGGTTGTACTCTGTCAAATACTTCACGGGTCCGTTCTTTAAGATGCTGCCTACCCTTCTTAAAGGAGATTGCCTCCCTGACCCTAATCTTCTACTTTCACTGATCCCCATAATCTGAAGGTCAAATTTCTCATGTCACTTATGGACGTTTACCAGTGTCATACACTGGTAAGTGTCTACAGATCCCTTCCAGAATCCTATTCTGGTCTTAAATTTGGCGTTAAAGGATTATGTTTTCTTTTTAGTAGCTTGATTTTTGGCGTTCACCACTCATTAATACGAGTGACCTGGGATGTCTCCGGACGTTCTTCATACAAAGTAGTCTTTGTTTCTTCTGTTGCTGTTTCCTTAGCATAGGCGTTTTACGGGAAGTGGGTATTAGCCACTCTCCGCCTACCTTTTTTTTCATTCGAACTTGGGACATTACTCCCCTAAGGCAATAGGTAATATAGCTGGTCATTAAGAATTTATCAGTCAAGAAAATGTCTTGGCTACCAATTTGTATTTGAATTAACTAGTAATGGAAAACTGTTTCGTAAAAGCTATTAAGCTATTTACGCTTGTTTTAGCATTTAGTAATTAGAGAATTAGTCTGTATGTATCACCATTAAGAGTTGCGAGTATTGGCGCAAGTGTCTGTCAGCTAACGGTTTTTGTTTCAATGTTAATAAAGCTAAAGCAATTCTGTTATTGGTGTGTGTGCCCGTATCTGGCGAAGAGGTTCCTTATTCCAGCTATGTGTCTACTATTATAGTCTAAAATTGCTGCCGCGCCCGTAGGTTGCAGTGGCAGTTGGCGGTAATTATTTTGAAATTTTCCTGAAAATAGTAGTTGGTAAGACGAAGATTGTTTAATGGGGAAAATGTAGGTTTCTTGTTATAAGCTCTACAATTAATAAGGAAAATCAGTCCTTTAAGTCAATCAAACTATAATGAAAACCACATGCTATTTTGAACGGTCAAGGATAAAGCATAATATGAAGATTAATTCAATGACAGACAATTATTTTTTGTGGTTTCTGAAAGTGATAAACCTGAATGTGGATTTACCACTTTCTGTGTTTCAGCTGCTGAGTCGTTTATGGGTCATTATAGATATTTTGTGGGTTTCTTTAACAATTTAAGTCTTTGTAAACTACTCCGACCTGTTCGGTTAAATGGTACTTGTCAGAGGAGCATTTGTTGAAAACATGGTTAAAAATACTCTTATTCAATTCTGGTTCTGATCAAATCCAGGTTTATGTGTTGTGGAAAAGCAAGGCAGACTAAATGTGTTACTTTACTGTACTATACTATACTATACTATACTATACTATACTATGCTATACTATACTGTACTATGCTACACTACACTGTACTTATCATAACACTAGTATTTAAGTGTGGAGGCTGACTGCCAAGATGCTGGTGGGGCTGTGGACAGCAGAAAGGTACAGGGTGGACAAGCGTGACAGCTGATATGTTTTAACATAGCGGAAGGTGGTAGCAGATCGTTTATAACAGTTTTGGGACTTACAGGCCGCTACTCCAAAGAAATTTTATCTAAGGGTATATGTAAGCTTCAAATTTGGTACCAGGTCCAGAAATCAAAGAAGCTCATTCTCTTGCTGTACATACTTTTTTTAGAAAAGGTCCAGGTTTATTCTTGTAGATTTGCACTTAGCGTTTTTTATTTATTCGATATATCAAAATATGAGTCATAATAGGATATGAATTGCGGAAGTAATGGAGTGGCAGATTCTCTAGGCCGATTCTACAATTCAGTACAGGAGGGATATTTTTAGGTCTTTTTGTATAATATTCCAACATCAAAGGATTGTTCAAATATTAAGGTATCGAGGGTATTTTTAAATGCCTCACTCTCCCAGGCTCTCTCCTGCTCTCTTCTGCTCTCTTCTGCTCTCTGATGATCCTCTCTCCTGTTCCTCCTTCTCTCTCCTGCTCCTCCTTCTCTCTCCTGCCAGGTCTTTAATTTTCATTTGTTCCCTCTTTTGATTGGAGAATTTGAATTAGGGGGAAATAGTTACTTTAGATTTAAACCTTAGAAATTTCGCCAAGCTAGTGTTAACTATTATGTTAAATACCTCATTATCTGAAATCAGGAATTTTACTAAGTACAGGCATTTCCTGGTCCCAGTTTAGTAATTCTCGGTCAAAAATATGTTTCCTGTTNTGATCCTCTCTCCTGCTCCTCCTTCTCTCTCCTGCTCCTCCTTCTCTCTCCTGCTCCTCCTTCTCTCTCCTACCAGGTCTTTAATTTTCATTTGTTCCCTCTTTTGATTGGAGAATTTGAATTAGGGGGAAATAGTTACTTTAGATTTAAACCTTAGAAATTTCGCCAAGCTAGTGTTAACTATTATGTTAAATACCTCATTATCTGAAATCAGGAATTTTACTAAGTACAGGCATTTCCTGGTCCCAGTTTAGTAATTCTCGGTCAAAAATATGTTTCCTGTTTTTTCAAACCGTATACCTGTTTGATTAAATAGTAAATGGTAACGGTTATCTTCTATATTTTTTTTAATAATTTTTTTAATTTAAAGCGAAATTTTCATTGTTAGGTGTGTTTCGCTACTACTGCACAGTTTGCGGGAAAGGGCAGCCTGGCCCAAAGAAATTTATTCAGCATATGATCAAACAACATAATATAGATACACCAGAAGTACCGCCTCCACTAGAGGAAAATGCACCAGAGCCTCTTGTCCAGCAACACAAAGCTGTCGTAAAGGCTGAAACAGCAGCCCGAGCAGCCAAGGCAGCTGCAACTGCTTTCAAAAAAGAGAGAATCAAGTTGCCTGGCCCGGGACAAGAAAATCAACCATCGGCAGGTGATCAGATGCATGTTCAGGAGGACGATGCGGCTAACCAGGTTGCTCTATCTTTGCAACAACATCAGCAGCAACAGGGCCAAATTTCTATCACACAGCACGTAAGCACTATAGCATCAGTGCCGCTTCAGCAGTTCCATGGTGTGGCTACTATCACAAGCATTCCAGCTTTGCATAATGTTGTACAGCCTCGACCGACATTGCAAACTGATGATTCGACTGGCATGCGTGATATTCGAACGCCAACAGGACATAACACAACGTCTACACCAAGAACACCAGGATCACAACATCATCAGCATCCCCATTCGCAGAATGAAGGAGTTGCTGTAATTCATAACGAGTTAACGAGACAAGGAAACCCAGAAGATGTGGGGACGATACAGATTGAGCCAACGGACGATTCAGTTAACGTTGAAGGACATCAAAATCGTGTAGCTGTCCAACTCCTGCCACATGCAGGACTTCAACCTACGCTTTCGGCATCAATGACTCAGCAGTACACCACGTTATTAAATTGCGACTTAGCTGCTATTGGTGAAGCGGTTGTTCGTAATCAGAATATACTTGGGGCTGTGTATCGAAGTTTCCCCCCACACTAGTCAGTTTTGAATTGGCTTTTTAGTAATGCTGCTCTCTACTGTAAATTATTTACATCAGTTATATATCGTAAGTGAAAATATTTTATTGGAAAGGTATATATATATGTATATTTGTATATATATGGATATATATATAAACATATTTATACATATATATATATATATATATATATATATATATATATATATATATATATATATATATATATATATATATATATATATAATTTTAGAAAATCAAAAAAATANTGTAGTTTTTTTATTCTTTCCAACTTATCATATCTTATATTACGCTCTGCATTTATGTATTGAGCACTTTAATACGGATAACCGAATCGAAAGCTTTATATATATATATATGTATAATACGCTCATGAAAACTATATTTTGCCGGAAACAGGACTCATCCCTCTTTCACCCTTCTTTGGCCTCATCTGCCAAACTGAAAACTGTGGTATTCAACAGTCTTCACGACCTAGTATTATTTACTCATCAAAAGAATAAACACCCCTTTTAACCCATTTTAACCCTCGCCTAATGGACCCGATGTGACATCGAATGAAGATACCAAGGGGTGTTAAAGAATATTGATTGGGCCTGAAATTCCTCTTCAAACTTTGGCCCTTTGGCTTTGCTGCTGTACAAAAGAAGAAACTGGAAAACTAGATTTTCTGCTCGGTGAATATTTTTTTCTTTTAAAAAAAGTATTAGAGGTTTAAATTTGTCTAGTCATCGTACAGACGCGATAATGTTTTACTGTTCCATTGGAGCAATATGAAAAGAACCGAAATTAAATGGCGTTGTAATTTCTTAACATTGTGAGAATAGTGGCATTGTAAAGTGCTGTGTTTATAACCTTGACAAACGCTTTTAGGTAGAGTAATAGGTAATAAAGAGAAATTTTGAAAAATTTATATCAATAGGATTTTAAAAGTTCATTTGAAGAGTGTAGCCCGTCACTGCTTCATCTCATAATCTCAACTGGCTTAAATGTTTTTTGAGTGTATTTGAGGGAACATAAAAATCCGTCGGTTTACGAGATGCTTAAAAAGTTCTTGAATGTTGAATTTGATAGTTTAGTTTTCGATGACTGTTAAAAGTTTTTGAAAGTGTTGTGAAGATAAGATAAACGCAGGGATAATTTTGCATGTAATATTCGAATTCAGATCTACTTTACAGATATCCTGCTGTTAACGACCTAAACCTGTTAACGCAAAAGCTACGTTTTCTTTCGAAAGCAAAAGAAAACCATTTTTTTACTAAAAGAATATATGGACATTACTAAGGCTTATATTGCCAATGGAGTAAGTTTACCGTAGTATTTTGTTAAAAGAAGACGGAATAATTGTGTACAAAGTTGGTTTAAAATTTTCCCTGTGCAGTAAGGCCAATTTTACGCATCGTTTAACGGATTGTGCCCTGCTCGATATAAGTCCACTCCTGTCACAGGAATGGATCAAAAGTGGTGAAGATAGTTAAAATGAAGTACATTGTATATTTCTTGTATATTTCTTATATTTCATGTATATTTCTTTTTATGTTATTTACTTAGCATGGTAATAAAATGTCTTTTAATTCAGGGCTGGGTTCTGGGAAATAATAAGTAGTGGACAGTGAAAGGTTAGAGCGTTTGAAAATGATGTCGACAATCACCATTAAAACGAGCGGGTTTTTTGTGGGTGCTGCCAATAGACAGGGTGAAGAAACTGCACCATGAAGATGCCTGTTGCTTGTATACACGTTCTGGGATGGGTGCCGCCCATTCTAAAAGAAGGTAGGATATATAAAATAGGAATCGTATACTGAGCCTCGAATTATTTGTGAGAGTACTTCTGATCCTGCCTTTTTAACATAATGTATGATAAATAGTTTGTTAAAGCTAATGTGTTTGTGCTCCCATGGATTTTATATACGCTGTAAATAACACTCAATGTTTTGTGCTGTGGAACGCTGTTCGTTACGAGCTAAACGGATCAGTAAATGTGTAATTTTATGATGAGTTGTGGTTGTCGTGACCAAATGCTCGTAAGTTATTTATCTTTTGTATTCTTTGTGAAAGTGTCTTTGAATTCTGGGGCTGTCCAAATAGTGGACATTAACGTCAAAGTTAATCAACAACTGTTTAATTCTGTATTCTGCATTTTCTAAGTAGCCCGTTATGTTACGTAGCAGTGGATTGTTTGTGGTGAAAGTAAATTTTGAAAAGTAATATCTGGGTCACGACTATTTTATTCGCATTTATGTTAAAACGTATGTTACCTGTATTACAAACTACTTTGAACACAAAATATATGCTTATTTAGGCCACTATATAACTGACACGTGCTACCTGCAAACTACGCCCCAATCAAATCTTCTTCTTTTTTTTTGCACTTAACAACAATGCTTGCTTGCTCGCTTTTCAAGTTCTGTAAGTAGGTTATTGATCAAGTTGACATTGCGAATTAAGAATTCATATAAAGGAAATTTATTTTGTCTGCAGTATTTCAACGTGAAAGAAGTAAAATTCTGTGAAAACTGTATCAATCTTGGAAGACAAGAAACCTCGGTCACCTTTTAATGATAGTTGGAAGTGTGTGAGGTAGTCGCGTGTTTTTTAGTTACCCATGACTGTAGGTGGATGAAATCGCTGTGGTTTAAATGACTAAATCTTGGATATTATTGCGGTTTAGACCATATAACTGTATAACTTCAGCCATTCTAGCAGATTAAATGTTAGAGAGTTTTGACGTGCCGTGTGGATTTCAATACATTTGGTCATGTAACCGAATGTTATGCTGTATGGAGCTGAAACTTGGCCACTGAAGAAGGAACAAGAGAGGAAGCTGGAACCCACAGAGATTAGGATGGTGCTATGAATGACCGGAGTATCTCTGTGGGAGCACAGAATAAGTGCAGATTTGACAAGGCACGCCCAAGACGACGAATTGAGGAGAAAGGCTAAAGAGGCTAGACTCCGCTGGTTTGGACACCTACTGAGGAGAGAAGAGGAAAGTATTGTGAAACAAGTGTACGATCAGCAGGTAGCTGGGAAAAGAAGTAGAGTGCGCCAGAAGTTCAGATGAAGAGTGTAGATTGATATGAAAACAGTTGACGCATAAGAGAACGATGCAAACAATAGGAGCGTGTGGAAGAAGAAATGCCGTGCAGCCGACTCAACGTGAAGTTGGTAGAAGAGTGAAGGAAAAGAAGAACCTTATGTAAGTTGGGAGTTTAGTACATAGTCTTATTGTGCTGGGATGTCGACAAAGATTTACAAAATGAGTTGAATCACGTATAAAAAGTATTCTCATTCGCTCTGTTGACTGACTAGTCCTCCTCTTCTTCTTTCTCTTTCGGCTGCTCCCGTCAGGGGTCGCCACAGCGGATCATGCATCTCCATTTGGTATGGTCCTCAGCGTCCTCTCTTCTCACTCCCAACGCCTTCATGTCCTCTTCAATTGCATCCATGTAACGTTTCCTTGGTCTTCCTCTTTTTCTCCTCCCAGGCAGATGCATCTCTAACATTCTTCTTACGATATAGTTTTCCTCCCTTCTCGTCACGTGTCCAAACCATCTAAGTCTTGCCTCCCTTTGTTTCAATCCTAATCTTTTAACATGTGCTGTTCCCCTGATGTACTCATTTCGGATTTTGTCCAGGCGTGTGACCCCAAGCGACCACCTCAGCATTCTCAACTCAGCCACTTCCAACTCAGCTTCCTGTTTCTTTGTTGACT
>RDPX01000019.1:2284955-2295831 GCA_003991215.1 Morbakka virulenta
ATGGAACGTTTCCTTGTGCTTCCTCTTTTTCTCCTCCCAGGCAGATGCATCTCTAACATTCTTCTTACGATATAGTTTTCCTCCCTTCTCGTCACCTGTCCAAACCATCTAAGTCTTGCCTCGCTTTGTTTCAATCCTAATCTTCTAACATGTGCTGTTCCCCTGATGTACTCATTTCGGATTTTGTCCAGGCGTGTGACCCCAAGCGACCACCTCAGCATTCTCAACTCAGCCACTTCCAACTCAGCTTCCTGTTTCTTTGTTGACTGACTAGTCCAATCGACGTATAAAATAACAGTTTACGGCAACGAACAGGGTGAGTCAGAGTACTTATTGTGCAGTTTTACTGTGCTAATTAGCATTAGGATATACCCTGTACTTTCAGGAGTGACGTGATGAAAGGACTCGATTTTTGTGGGAAACTGCAATCACAAATGTGCAACGGTAGAAAATTATGACGGATAAGAATAAATAAAAACTAGTGATAGTTGAATCCAAACGAAGATATATCTCGTCAAAGAATCCAGTTATGGATGAGCAGATTCTTATACTTCTCATGATATAAACCTTCGAAACGGCCTTTTGGAACACTTTGACTGTTGTTTACGCTGTCGGTTTTGTGGATAAAGTGAGCCTCAAACGTAAAGGAATATTTCCTTTTTTTTATCTGTGGGAAGTTAACTCAGGGAAATGGTATTTGATGTCGGGAAAAAAGAAATTTGTGACAGAATATTACCGTACACTGTTTTTAAATCTCATTGGTTTTTATCTCCAATAGGCAAGAGTCAACAAACATAGCACCTTTATATATACCTGAGTCATCCCACAAGTTTTTCGCATCAACCACAACTGCTTACAGCTTTACACACCTGTCCATAGGATTTCGGGGCAGGCGTCAAAAACAAGAGCATTTTTCGTCCAAACTGCTGAAAATAAATGTCAGGTATGACTTGTGTTTCATTAAGGAGAATCGAATGAATTTTAAAAGTTGGCTGCATCCATCGTAAGCTGGAAAAATTAATTGCAACAGATAGTAAACCATCTGATTTTTTCAAGGTTTTTTTTAGTCACCTGATACGACATCCAACAGAACTATGGGAGTTTGAGAGTAAAGGGTCTTTCGAAAAGACACACTGTCGCTTATCGAACGAAAAGAATTTTCGTAGACCAGGTTATCTGAGCTATTCAAATTAACCCTTGAAAACGATATTAGAAAGCTAGAGTATGATCTTTGTTTAATTCATCCCAGACTGTATCAATAACTCATCATATCTTTTAATGGTGGTGGAACGTAAGACATTTTTCGGGATCGAACAAGTCGATTCTGCCTCAAGATCCCTATAGTTGCATTTAAGCGTACAGTGAGCAAGGGTATTATTTTCGTAAATATATCCGGTAATTACAACTTATTGTAAGAGCACAACCTTGCTAAAGAAATTTTCTTACCAGGGGTACTAGAATGATAGAATGTGTATTCCTGGTTTCTTTACCGTGCATGTCCAACCCTTCGAAAGCAAGCATTTTCTAGCATGCACATTCATCCTGGTAAATGAGCATTTGACCACCTTAATTGATTAGGGTATAAAATCTATAGTTTTAAATAAAGACGTTCCACACGATCCAAGTATTCTAAGAATAGTCCTTCGGTCTCACAATTTTTTTCAAGTCGTCAATGAAGCACTCTATTATCTAGGTACAGGAACTCTATCATATGAGGAGTCATAAATTTTTTCCGAGTTACGTCTCCAAAAACACCAATATCGTCAGGCTCGTGCACCTTTACGATGGGAAAAGTATTTCTCGAAACAGCTCAGAATAAAAGTGCGACTCCTCACATGGTGTAGCTCCTGTATTTATCTTCTTCTTCTTGGGGTCTTGTTCCATCACTAAGACGGGTCGGCCGCTCGACACAGTCTGCGCCACTTTCAGCGCTCCTTGTAGTCCTCCGGATCTGCTCCAACTTGCCTCATGTCCTCCCTTATAACGTCTCTCCATCTCAGGCTCTGTCTGCCTCTGCTCCTTTTATGTAGCTCCTGTAATTATCTATGGCTTCAATTGACTCCATAACGTCGAAAATTTTATCCCTATTCTCTTTCACAGGTGGATCCAGTGATTTCCTTTTTCATCCCGAATTTAAGTGGATTTCCTTGTTGAGTAGGAATAGGAATACGTTTCTTTCGCTTTTAACTTAAAATGGCACTTGGATAAGCGTACCTTTTGAGGATCTACAACATAAAAGAAAATAAATCAACAAATTTTAGGCCTTGAATTTAAAACAATATTAGAAGAATGGGCTTCCTTTCCAGGCCGTTTTGCGGGTCTTGTTAATTCCGTTTATTTCTAAATACCGCGCTGGAGCTTTTACAGCTCGTCAAAAATCTGTACTGTCGTGTTAAGACCCTTTTCGTACCAGTTTAGAAACTTCAGCATGGTCTGTGAAGGAAATTCTTTAAAAAAATGTTTTGTAACATTTTTTCGTTTGAAATAGTACTTTGTTTTCCGGCTAATTTTTTCTCTGGGATGCAAGGAATTTCTTTGTTTTTCGGACAAGAGAAATGTCAGCATTGCTAAGCAAGAATGGTATACTCGAATTTTTCAACATCCGAATCGAGAAGAAGAAGCACCTGTTGTAGATATGAGTGATTTTCAGACTTTTTTGCTTTTTCATAAAGGAATAAAAGTCGACAGCATAGGTTTTGTGGTGTCGCTTTATATCTTATATATTTATACCTTGTTCTCATAAAACCAAGTATACAAGGCAGGGTTACTTGATCATCATCCTCAATTAAGAAATAGTCATCGCAAGCTAGAGAACAGTATATAAAGTACATATCACTATGCGTTTTAGCATTTTCCCTAACTTGTGCTTTTCCTTCCTTTCCAAAGGCATACTTTTTGAGATCGAAGTCATTATGTAGGCTGCAGCTGAGATCGATATGACACAGTTTTCCTGAAAGTTCACTGGTTTTTAAAATCCAGTGGTGTTTCTCTTTTACGAAACCTTAAGACTTTCAAAGAGTGCCTCAAGACGCGCTCTTTTTGAAATTGAACTCTCTGACTCCCATAAATCCGAGTAAGGCACACTAATGACTGGTATACATTTTAGTAGTTTGGCTTAGTTTTTAGTGACTGTTCGTACAAAATTTTCAACAAGAAAGCTAGATGAGGTTATGGTGTAGAGTTTAATGTAAATTCACTTACAGTAACTGTCAGTGAAGATGCATTGTATCCAAATGGGAGATAAAGCATTCTTTTCCTGCTAAGTCATTGCCAATAATAATTGGAGATCGCAATATACAGTGCATTTGAAATAATAATTATAACCATGATCAAAACTAGTGAAGGTTATAATCACCGTGATGGCAACAGATGTAAAAGGACAAAAACAAACATTCTATCTTTTATATCCTTTTTCTTCCTTTGGGTTTCTCAGTGAAATAGAGACTCTTTTCTTTGAGGTACACCTATAGCCATGTTTGGTATAAATGGTACCTATCGAGCTGAAGGACGGAGTGACATTTGCCGTTTGCACCATGCCAGAGTTGAGTACCAAGTAGACGGGTTACCTCTTCCGTGGTGGATGACCTAAGGGCAATACTACTAACAATTTGGTCATGTCGTGAACTAGAAAGTAGTACAATGTTGAACTTCGAAAGGTTTTGATGACCCATTGTGAAGACTATTCTCAATTGATTTTTCCATCGTCTTTCAAGGGGCACTGTTGTCACATCTGGACAGATGCTCTCTTCCCTCACCTTGATCTTCTTGATCGAATTTAGAAGCATAGTTGTAACCTGATAGCTTCAAATCTTGTTGCAACTCTTCAACCTTTTATCATTTCAATTGAGTTTGTGTTCCTCTTTTCTTTAGGTATTATCACGAGGTGTGTTTTAATGAGCTTTTCTTTCTGGCACCAGCTGAGTTTGTCGTATCTTGTGTAACTTTTCTACGTCTTTACCGTCATTTGCTTGCTGCTCCTGTTGTGAAAAAATATTTCTATAAATGTGGTCTCTTTCCTCGAACAGCTAGGCTGTGGAACTGTAGTACCTACGATAATGCAGTTAGCAGTTACAACATAACTGATATTTTAGTCTTCCCAACTATACACAGTTAACCAATGGCTTCGTATAGTACCTTCTTAACTTGCCGACCTATTCCCTCCGAGTAAAATGTGTTTTATTATCCTCTGACCGGAATAGGTCTGAAGCCACTGCTCTCTCCATCAAGCTTTGTAATGAACCCTCATGGCTCATTTGACACTTTATTTTCTCAACGATTGAAATCGCCTTTTCCAGAGGATGAAGTCGAGGACTGGAAAGAACGTTGGTGATTATATTTATCTCAGACCCTAAAAACCTAAATATCTATTATTTATATCATAATTATTACAAAAAAGGTATTATTTATACTATTATTATTACTGTGTATATGTTCTTTGTCTAAAAATGGTTTCAGAAAAGAAGCTGTAACTAACGTTCGTTGTCCTTAATTTATACATTAAGGTCCAAGTCCTTTGTTGCCTTTAAGAGAGGTCTGTTCGAAGTAATGACCGTAAAAGGAAAGGATCCTAGAGATTACTTATTATTGCTCAAGCAAGTCATTGAGCCAGAGGGATTAGTCTACATATATTAATTTACCAGTATGCTAATAAAAAATGTGCATACGAATGCAATGGATCGGAGCATAAAAGATTGTCAGCACTATTCCTCCCATACGTGTGGAAGGCTCGAAAGGGTATTACTGACGAGAGTAGCTCCAGGGGGAAGAGCGAGGTGTAGGACGCAGTGAGAAACAAGAAACAAGCTTTCAAGTTGTGGAAACAGTCAGGTATAGAGGAAGATAGAGAGGAATATAGGAGAATGAACATGATCTGCAAGAAAGAATGTGCAATGGGAAAAAAGGGGATAGAAGCAGCTGTTCAATGTCCTAAAAGAAAACGAACAAAGAGGAACTAGAGATTGGCAAGAACAAGACAAAGGCGATTGAAAGACATTGACAGAATCAACTTTGTACGTGGAAAGAAAAGAAACGTTCTATGCAAAGACGAGGAGATGAAGGATAGATGGAGGCAGTATTTTGAACAAATAGTGAATACGAAGGATGACATGCCAGGATTGCTTGAAATAGAAGCCATCCAAGGTCAAATTAATGCCATAACAGCTGAAGAAGTCAAGACCCAGGTAAAAAGGATGAAAGCCAACAAAACCAGAGGACCTGATGAGCTCTTAATTGAGCTGTTTAAAGACTTGCGGGAGGTTGAAACTGACTGGATGACTGCCTGCTTCCAGAATACCATTAAAGAAGGATGCCAATGGTATGGAGGACCAATAACACCAGACCTCTCGACAAATCAAAAGAGATCCAGTATTAACAGGCTAATCTACAAGACTGCAATCCACCCACTTCTGTATGGGAGACATGCCGTGTTACTGAGAACTATGCAAAGATGGGTGTGTGTCAGGTAAGGATGCAGAGATACTGTCTTGTTATAAGCCTAGAGGAGCACCGCAGAAACGAGGCATTTTAGTAGGAGAGACGAAAAAGAAGATATCAGGAAAGCGTATGAGATGGTAATACTCGGAAAGAGGGATCGTGGTCGCCCCAGGCATAGATGAATGGACGCGATCAAGAAAGTCTCGAAGGCATAGAACCTGGGAAATTGTGATGTGAGTGATAGACCAGCAATCAGATCAGCATTACAGAAATGTATCCAGAAAAAACCCGGTAACCGACAAGAAGAATGCGGTGGAAGGTGACAAAGGTAAGAAATCATCCTTTTATACCATCTGCTTGAAAACTAACTTTTCATATCCGAAACGCTCAACCAAAACAATAGCTCTTAGCATTCTCCTTGTTCTATTTATTTTACCACCAAAATGCACACTCTCATGTACCCAATAATGCGGGATTTTGAATTATTGGGCAAGGAAAAAACTGTTTTTGAAGATTAACCTCCATCTCAATATCCACATTGAGGACTATTTCTCATTCAGAAGAATTCATTTATTTCCAATGCAATTATATTGCAAGCTAATAAGGAATTCAGACGTAGGTGTTTCATATTTGAAGAAAACCCATTATCCTGAAACAAGGGGAAGAATTGTGAGAAGTCCAGTAGTCTAACGCAGGTATCAGACCATTTTTTGTCAAGGGTTTCGCAAATTTGTTTTTCGATTCGAAAGGGATGTATTAACTACAGGGCTTTGGCAGAAAGAAGCTCCGGAGAAAGCAGTCATTGAGAAGAAGAAGAGCTATGAAAGGAGAGTATACCTTGACATCCCTTTTAGGCTCCACAGACTGGATTTTGGATTTGATAGGAACGGAAAAGAGAGGAGACAGAGAAAAAGCCTGCTTTTAGCTGCCTGTTTTGTAAATTGCTAGTATCTTCGTATCTGAGAAAACTAATGAGCCCTTATAACGAAGCTATATTTTGTTTTTCGTCCCAAGAAGATTTGTACAACAATGTTGAATAATTTATCATTATGACTTATTTCTATTTAAACTTGCAATTATCTCAGAATAATTATTGCTTTTTATTGAATAGATCTATCTTAGCATGTATGACCTGACTAACTAGTGATTTCTCAACATTGTCCTTTGTTGTTAACATTTCAGCTGACCTGCTTAGAACTTATCTTTTTGAGGGAAAAATGATAATTAAATATTTGAGTGCATGCATAACTGCGCTGATTGTTGATAGGTCGTATGTTACAGATGTTGCTTGAGTGTTAAGTGATTTGATTATTGAAGTCTAAATGCATGAGAAAGTCGCTAACTTTTTATAGGTGAGAAATAGTCTTCCCACGACTTTTACCCTCGAAATAAATAAAGAAATGAGCAGAGGTGAAACTCTGTGGGAGTTTCTTACGACTTTATCACATTTCTAGTCCTACAAAAACATTCTCATAAATAGTCATTAACAAAAGTTAGAAATCTGAATTTCAATAACAATTGGTTACAAAACGTTTATGTAAATTCACAAACTGTGATATGCCAGTTTTTTTATGTAAAAGTCCAAATATTGTACAATTTTAGCACTTTGCATACTTTTCTGCCCCCTTGCAGTTTCCTTGAGTGAGATAGGGTATGCTAGTAAGTCTCCAAGGATATATTTTCATTCAACACTTCTTTGATTATTCCTATCCATTTTACAACACTGAGTGCTTGACTGCATGCCCTCCTGAAATTGTTTTAATTGTTTTAATGAGTTTTTCAACCATTTTCAAAAAGGAATGTACAACTTTTGATCGGTACCAAGGCTTGCCATCAAGCACGAAATTTGAGAAAGGATACATATACCTAACTATATACAGTTTCCCTACTAGAAATTCAGTATAACTTGGCCAAAGGATAGTCGTTTCAGGGGACAAAAAATAGTCAAATAGTTAAAAGTATGGACTGGGGGACAAGCTAATCTATTTGGCCTTATATATGTTATCTGTTGGAGTAATTACTATACATTTCTCATTAAATCTCTTACCAGGTGATCTAGTTTTCGTATTTTTTTTAGTTTTAACGTCAGTTTTTCACAGCAATTAGGGCT
Source organism: Morbakka virulenta (assembly GCA_003991215.1). Classification (NCBI taxonomy): domain Eukaryota; kingdom Metazoa; phylum Cnidaria; class Cubozoa; order Carybdeida; family Carukiidae; genus Morbakka; species Morbakka virulenta. Next base: position 2,292,499 of record RDPX01000019.1, read on the forward strand.
CAGACTGTGCTTTTCAGAGGGACTTTGATTTGGCAGTGAGGAGTTTCTTGGCCGGATGCCCTTCTTGACTCCAACCAATGGTTATTTTCTTTGTAAAGTTCCAATTTCTTCTCGCCAGCTCGGGGAATCGAACCCGGAATCCCTTGGTTACTATGCAACTGCATTAACCATTAAGCCACGGCTCCTCATCTGGTGTTCTTATTATACATTAAAAAATGATTTTTCAGTGCGCAGTCTTCAGCTGCCCAAGTATGGTATCATTTTGCTATTCCAAGATAACTGGACTTCAGAAGTTATTTTCGGGTTCCCAGCTTGAATATACAACTTAATACCAAACCAATTGCTCTGACATTATGTACTGTCATAGTATCTTTGTACCTTTTTTGGGTAAGGCTCTCAATATCTTTTTGTAGGAGATTCAAGGCTGGCCTATAGTAATAAAGTTCATAACATAAATCCACATTTTCTTTCATCACTTTGTCTCAGAACTTGTAAAGCTGCCGGCAGTAGAAGGTATAGCTGTTGTGTTTAGGCATAACGTGTTTGAAAAATCGCTCTGAGTTTTTACGAAATCGAAATCACTGCTGACAATACGAAACTAAAGGCTAAGAGCATAGGGAAAACTATGACTGACATGCAACTCAAATATCTGTAGACATTAAAGAGCTTCAAATGGCTAGGCTCTATTGGTTTTCATTTAAATTTTATTAAAACTCCAACCTAGATGTACAAGAAAGAATATCTTCAACAGTAGTTAAGCTGTTAAACTGAGAATGCNGATCGTCTGCGGAACTGGTTTTTTTTTAAATCCACATTTTCTTTCATCACTTTGTCTCAGAACGTGTAAAGCTGCCGGCAGTAGAAGGTATAGCTGTTGTGTTTAGGCATAACGTGTTTGAAAAATCGCTCTGAGTTTTTACGAAATCGAAATCACTGCTGACAATACGAAACTAAAGGCTAAGAGCATAGGGAAAACTATGACTGACATGCAACTCAAATATCTGTAGACATTAAAGAGCTTCAAATGGCTAGGCTCTATTGGTTTTCATTTAAATTTTATTAAAACTCCAACCTAGATGTACAAGAAAGAATATCTTCAACAGTAGTTAAGCTGTTAAACTGAGAATGCTTCCGTAAGGCTCCCAACATCAGCCTGCGTAAGTCCACCTGCATCGAACCCCTACTTTGTCTTTTTTCTTTCTCACTTGTGAAGAATGTACAGTCAAAGCAAATTTTCTACAATAAAACGCTACCGAAAGATCCTTGGGATCAGTTACACAGAATAGGTGCCCGAAAGAGAGCTACGAAAGAGAATGTAGCTTGTAATAAAAACTGAACACCAAAAAGTGTTTCGACACTGTGATCTTTTTATAAAGTTTTTTTATAAACTCAAAACGTAGTTCGGAAACCAAAAATATGTCTACTGAACATTTCACGCAAGGAAATGTTGAAAATAGCACTGTTAAATTTAGGAATCTGATACCAAACAAAATCTGAGACAACAATTCGTACAAAAGATAACAAAGGCACCAGTAACGCACGTGATGCTGAAGTGTCCAAGTTCTTTATACCTGGCATACTACGAGTGTGTTTGGTGTTTTGAGAGATAGAATTTGAAGAGAGAAGAACAAATTTTTTAAAAATATTAACAATTAAAAAATTGTTGATAAAAACAATGACATAAGAAAAACACAAGAAAACAATAACATAAGAAATTAAGTCTATGCACTGAAGTTAAAGTGGCTTTCAGCCTTGCTTGGGGAAAAAGAAGCTAAAAACAAAATTTAAAAATTGGAAATAGACACTTGGCACAGCCAACAGGTACCTGTTGGCTGTGCCAAGTGTCTATTTCTAATTTTCTATTTCTAAAACGTAATGATTAACACTAAACAAGCTAAGATCTGTAGTAGAGAAACTAAGACTGGTTACAACTTAGAGCCATTTACACCTGTAGGTTTGGGTTTGTTTCATAAATAAGTCATCTTTTATTACCTGGCTCCATTAAGAGGTAAAAAAATGTACAGCAATCTTTTTACAAGAAAATACCACATTAGTGCAGCTTCTAGTAGTTTCGCTCACTGCTTGACGTTTGGTACTTCCATGATCTCGCTATGTCCCTGCTAAATGCTGGTTTCCAAATAGAGTATGGGGCCATTCATTCGTCAACAAGGGAGTATAATATGTCTTTGACAAAATCATGACAGAATGCGTTGCAAGTTAAAGCAAAGAGTTTTTAAAAATTATTGAAGTATCCCAATATTCGAATTCACCTTTTGATGAGATAAAATGCTTTTTAATGAAAGATAAACAACTTTTTCACTTGGGTTTTAAGTTTCTTACTCCTTTAATGATTTTACCTTTTGCAATACATGCCAAGCGTTAATAGGTTGCACTGTATACATATAAATAGCATATATAATAACTGAATTTACAACCATGGATAAATACTTGTAATGATGATAATAGAAATTGTAATTGTACTTATAATAATAACAATAATAATAATAATGATGATAATGGAAACTTTTTATTTTTTTCATCTGAACATATACAATTACATACCTCACTAATCAAGGTAGTTTGCATTGGCTTGCCTATTTAACAAAATCAAAATTAAATATTTTACTAACAAAATCAATAAAGCGACAATAGTTCAGGGCTGGTCCATGGTTTATTTCTACGACAGAATATGTAGTATGTGGTGCGAATGATTATGTTGGAAAGTTTGGTTGAAAGAAAGCGCTCGTGTTTGTTGTCGATGTTCAAAGCGTTGCACATTTTACTGAAAGTAATACAAGATTTACCGAATATACCTAAAGAGCTCATGGAGAGATTTACGAAACTAACTTTCGAAAAGCTGGATTGTAAATCACGAATTAAAGAACGATATTTTTCGTATTTGCGAGAAGAATTTTTATCCAGGTTTGTTTCATAGCCCACGGTCAATTCAAGAATGTATAGCTGTTGTTGTGGAGTAACTAAGAGCAAATCAGGCCTCAAGGCATCTCCAGTTATAATACATGGCGATAAGAATCCACAGATATCAGCATATATTGTACAGCCTTCAAGAGATTTGAGAGAACCTGCTAAAAACTGTAGTGCTGAGTTGTGTCTCCAAGTATATCGACCTTCCTGAAGGTACGTTTTGCAGCCGGCGACAACATGAAGAAGGGTTTCTGTTTCAAAGCAGGAAGAGCAAGAGGACGATAGACTAAGTTTCCATTTAGATAGATTTTTACGAGTTGGAAGGGTGTTATTCAAATAACGAATGGTAAAGCTGAAGATATTTTTGGGCAGCTTACTTTGAACTTCGGACCAAAACTTGTTATATTT